>MPNW01001092.1:0-28350 GCA_011800805.1 Hirudo medicinalis
AAATCAAACTCTGTTGTAGTTTGCAACATGTTGTTTGTAAATGCAAGTTAAAATATCATTTCAGTACGTCTTCTCTTATATCGTTAATATCATTTACATAGTAAACACACATTTAGTGCTGGGGATCATATGATGACATCTGCCAATTCGAAAGCCTTCTCAACATCAACCAACACTGATGGAGTTGAAAGAAAAGGCAAAACCAATGAAGCAGTCCAAATTTGATGCTCTCACTAAAGCCTTAGTTAAATGGATTGCCATGAATGGTAGGCCGACGAATATAGTGACAGGCGAAGGACTGCAAGATGTCGTACGCATTTCTGCAAATAACCAGTCTTCTTCCATGAATCTAGTTTAGAAGCTGTTCTGTCAAAAGCACGCAAAATTGTTGGCCATTTCAGGCATAGCCCTGAAAATGATGTGGAACTTCAAACTGAACAAAGCAAACTCAACCAGAAATCTGAGTCTTTGATGCAAGATGACTCCACTCATTGGAATTCCACTCTGCAAATGATCCAGCAACTTATTTTTTTTTAGCGTTTATTTGGATTGCTCCTAAAATAACAAATTTTGAACAAAGAATAGTAAAAAAAACAACAATCCATAAGGACAGCCCTAAAGGAAACTTATCCCGCTGATGGGCTGCCTAAGAAATGAAATTAAGCAATAGAACTTATAAGAAATAAAGCAGCAGTTTTTGATAATCCCCACAATAAACATAATCTGTTTCTCCTGAATGAATCAGAGTTGAAAAACATAGAATAATGGAAACTCTTTTGGAGCCCTTGCTCAACAGAACTCTTGGGTGGAGAAAGATACATTTCTTGTACGTTGTGCTTCCAACGATGTGCCATCTATTTCGTGTCATGACTGTCTGGTGATGATCCTGCTTATGTGGTTCGGTTCAGGAAGGCTTTTACTGAGGATCTTCAACGGAGGATTTTCTATGAATATTCCACTCATTCTGATGAGGAACCACTGGTGCCACGAAGACGATAAGTATCATCCACTGCAACGAAGGCTTTAGCTCATTATAGAGCTGAACCAGAGATCGACAAAGCTGGATGTCCATTGGAATGGTGGTGGAAGTGTGCACCATCGCATGGCCTTGTTGCTAAGCTAGCATTCAAATACCTAGATTCTTCAGCAACCACAGTGCCATGTGAATGGTTATTTTCCCTATCTGGGCATGTTATGAACAGCAAATATGTCTCCAGACAACATAAACAGGCTCGTTTGCCTCAGCAACTGGCTGAATATGGACTAAGTGTCACAAAGGACTTTACATTTGCATGAATAAAACTGATTTTGGTGTAAAAATGATGTGTATTGGGAAATTAATTGGAAATAAGATGGTGCTATTAAAATTGCGTTAACGCATATTTCAGTAAGGTGTCGACATAAAATTGTATTTTAAATAAGACGATATATTTTTTTTTCAGGTAGTTTGGAACAATATTTATTGTTAGTTATAGAAACTCTCGTGAGCGGCTAGGATTGAACTCATAACTATATTTAATTAACTGGAAAAATGTAGCTGTAAAAGATTATGTTTCCAGAGACTGCTTAAATATTTAACTAATTTAATCAGCAATATTTATATTGTTTACCTGAGCATGCGAAGTTCAGATAATTTTCAAAACCATCTTTGCATTTGCAATTAAATGATCCAATAGAGTTTGCGCAAGTAGTGGAGGTTTCGTTACATTTTCCTTCGAGGCATTCGTCGATATCTGATTGAAAGATTCATCTTTTGATGTGCTTTTATGACTAGTAGAGTGAATTTAAAAAATACATATTTGATGAGCAATTTATTTGACTGGAACAAAATAATTTTTAAATAATTTTAATTAGAAAGGAATTAATATTTTAAATCAATTATTCGATCGGCCATATCACCGCTATTTTCTGAGGATGGACGACTCGCCATATTGTTGCAGGAAATTTAATGGATATTATTAAGAATGATATTTGCAATACCAAAACAATCAGTTTCGTAAATTGAACCAAGCATTTCAATCGAGTGCTATTTCAAATCATGTATTAAAAAAATAGATCAAAGGATCAAGCTGGGACCACGTCTATCGAACACAAGATACAGCTGAAGACAAAAAATTTCATTTTTGCACAATCATCGTTTTTGGTAAATATTAAGAAAAGACTTTTAATTATAATTTAGAAGGTTAAAGTAATGTTTTTGTCTGATGACATCTGCAGATTGACTTTTAACCAAAGTCTACGTCAAAGTATGGAATGTTAAATACTAAATTGTCAAAATATGTTAAAGAAAAATCAACAGGAAAATGCAGCCGTAAGACGCTATGTTTCCAGAGACTGATAAAATATTTGAATAATTTAATCAGAAATTTTTATGTTGTTTACCTGAGCATGATCTGGACAAGCTATTGTAATTATTAAAACCTTCCTTGCATTGGCACGTAAATGCTCCAGGATTATTTGAGCAAGAAGTGGAGAAGTTATTGCATGCTCCATGGAGGCATTCGTCGATATCTGATTGAAAGATTCATCTTTTAATGTGTTTTTTAATGAGTTATAATTACATATTAATATGTCATTACGATGTTAAAATGATAAATTAATTATTCGATCGATCATGTCAGCACTAATTTCTTTAGATAGACGATTCGACATATTCTTATAGGAATTTGAAGTAGAATGATATTAGTAATATCTAAATAAAACAAACTCTGTAAATTGAACCAAGTATTTCGATCGAGTATTATATCGGCGGCCTTCGACACTATTAACCACCAAATGTCCTCTCTCGGCTTCGCTCCTACAGATCTCAGTACGTTAAGCTTGGCGATCGCACTTCCCCCTCTGCTGCACTTCTTGACGGGGTTCCCCAGGGCTCTGTTCTAGGACCCCTGCTTTTCACGACCTATACCTCACCCCTGTCATCCGACATGGTTAAGAACTTCGACGTGTCTTTTCACCAATACGCGGACGATACGAGCCATTACTCTGTCCTCTCCAACCACAGTGTCTCCGAACAACTTGACAATCTGCATAGGTGCACAGATGCCATTAACGACTGGCATCTCGTCAATTTTCTTCAACTTAACCCGCAGAAATCCGAAGTCATGTTTATCACCCACACACCTCAAGAACCTATCTCACCCATCTTCAATAAACATCGCTGGCACTATTCTTCCTTTTTCTTCTACTACCCTAAAACTCCTTCGCGTCACCTTTGACTCCCACCTTAGTTTAAGCAGCACGCCATCTCTATAATAAAATCATGCAACCATCTCATCTGGGCTATCTGACATATCCGTCCGTTCTTCTCTGTCGACACAACTTCTGTTTTGCACGCAGTCTGGTCATCTCTCGTCTGGACTACTGCAACTCCCTCCTCTACGGTACCTCTGCGTCACTTATCCACTCCCTTCAGCGCACCCAAAATAATCTAGCCAAGCTCGTTCTCCTCAATTCGAGCCTTAAAGGCTCTGAATGCCTGAGGCAACTGCACTGGTTACCTATTCACCTATGCATCACCTTCAAAATCTCCTTAATCACCTATCGCACTCTAGCCATATCCAACCCTCCCTATTTCAACAATCTCATTCATCGCCGCCAAATCCCCGACCACCTTCTTTCAATCTCCGCAATTAAACTACACCAACCAGTCCATAGATCATCCATCGTCAATCGAGGCTTCACTTATGCCGCGCCTGACGTCTGGAACGACCTTCCCCTAATCATTCGGTCTCAACCCACTCTTGAACTCTTCAAGCGTCAGTTGAAGACCTATCTACTCAGAATATCGTTCCAAGAACCAAGGCGCCTCTGACGCTATGCATACGGCGCCATATAAATGAACTATTATTATTATTATTATTATTATTATTATTATTATTATTATTAATCAAATCATCAAATTCAAAAAATGGACCAGAGGATCAAGCTGGGCCTCGTTGAGCAAACACCAAATACAAGACTTGTTAATAATTTTGACTAAAGCACAACCATTTTTAACCAGGGCAATAAAAAATGGAAAGAGATTTAAAAAATTTATTTAAGTAAACTCAAGGGTCCATTGGATCACTTATACAATTTGTACAAATTACATAAATGATGCATAATTAGGACGGCAAATATGGTTAATGTAACTTAGATGTGCTTATTTAACTAATATTATGGTTTCATTTTTGCACAATCATCGTTTTTGGTAAATGTTGAAAAAAGACTTTTAATTATTATTTAAAATGTCAAACTAATGAATCTTGTCTGATCGCATCTGCAGATTGACTTTTAATCAAAGTCTATGTCAAAGTTTGGAATGTTAAATACAAAATTGTCAGAATATATTAAAGTAAAATCAACAGGAAAATAGACGATTCGACATATTCTTAAAGGAATTTTAAGTAGAATTATATTTGTAATATTTAATTAAAATAAGTTCTGTAAATTGAAGCAAGTATTTCAATCAAGTGCATTATCAAATCATGTTTCAAAAAAAAATGTATCAAAGGATCAAGTTGTTACCAACTTGATCAAACACAAGACACAAGACATGGTAATCGTACTCGGGTATCGATTTCAGGAACTCTTACTCATACTAGTTATTGGGCCTTGAGTACTTGAGTACTTCTACTTGTACCTCAGTACTTGTTGCCATGTCTTGAAACACATGTAGAGATAAATTCAAGACTTATTCTTGTCCTTTGCAACAATGCTGTCCATTTCCTCCGCGAAATACTACATCCCGTCACATTTGACTTTAAACTTTGCCCAAACTTTTCACCACACTTTCCAGACCACCTATCGAATGGATGTCTGATTATCGTAGTCAGTCTCCTTTTTCCATGTCACTTAAGACCACCCCTACTCGTGATATCTATGTTGTAAAATAGTGGGATAATTTTATTACAAAAATATTAATAATTAACCTTTGCATGCGAAGCCATCAAAATTCGAGTAACCACTGAGGCAACTGCATTCAAACGATCCTATTTTGTTGAAGCACTGAGAGGTATTTGAGTCACACACACTTGCTTCATTCTTGCATTCATCAACATCTGATTGATAGATTCATCATTTAATGTTTTTATAAACCAACAAATTTAATAAAATATATAATTTGTACATATTTCAGCAAGGTATCGACATAAAATTGTATTTATAAAGCATTTGATATATATCGTTTCGAAAAAATCTATTTTGGTAAGAAATTGACTGGGACTAAATAGAACACATTAAACTTTAATCTAAGTCTATGTCTGAGCAGGTCTATATGTCGAGTTTTCAACTCAGCTTGCATGGCTACAAAACAGGGTGGATAAAAATCACGATTTTGTTAATATAAATCAGAAAATCCAATTTTTTGATTTAAATCGGTTTATGATTTATAATAGAATTTTCCCCAAAATGTTTCGCATGTTCTTCTAGGTGACTGCAGCTGTAGTCAGTTAAACCATCTAGCAGGTCTGCCAACTTGCTTTGCTTTGATGATCAATTGTTCTTAAATATTCACGAACGAATAATACCGTTGAAGATTGAAATTCAAATGCATGCAAGTCACCAAGCTGTCTATAGACTCATGTCTTTTATTACACCCAAACGAACACACACCAATCAAAAATCGAAACTATGAATTAAAACTTTATTGACTTAAATCATAATTTAAAACATATCAACCCTGCCACAAAGCGCCCCCTGCGCCCGCCATTGATGCTTACGGGCGTAGGGAAAGTCCAAATCATCTTAGTCATGCAACGGACTTTAATCAAATAAATAAATAAATAAATGGGCTTAGGAGTGCCTCGGCTGGTCCTGGTAACTCATGCGGGTTGACTCGTTATTGCTATACAACCTGTTATTGCTGTGACCTGCTCCGTCCCAATAATCTCGTTGTTCAACGGAAGTTAATGTACTGCCACAACCATCCCTTGATGCTTACTCTTACGGCGCTACATAAGTTTTATTTTTATTTTTAACAAATGTAATTTTAAAAAATGTTTTTAAAAAATGAATTTCTGAGACTGGTAAGCAATAAACACTGTCAGTCAATTTATGTAAAGTTTAGCGAGGTTTGCTCCGACATCACGATTGAAGAGAAATAACAAAAATAGTACGAAATCACTGCTTGAAATATTTTGAAGAAACTGCTTTAAATGAACTTGAAACAAATGTAAAATAATATTACCTAGACAAATGTGGATTGTAAGTCCTCGAGTATATCCAGGATTGCAAAGGCATTCATATGATTTTTGTTTTTTATTACACGTTGAAATTGAAGTATTGCATTTATGGATACCTTCTGTGCATTCGTCAACTTCTGGTTAGTGAAATCACTTTTATATTCCATTTCATTTTAGAGAAATTATTTATTACTTCGTATTACACATTGTTTGAATTATATCAAATCTTCCCTACCGACACAATTTTGATTTTCATCCAAATAAAAACCCTGCTTGCAGCTACAAATTCCATAATCATAAGTTTTTACTTTTACAGGCAGACAAATCATATCAACAGGACATGCATCGTAATTGCAATCTGCAGTGAATGATGATCATCGTATCAAACAATTTAAATAAGAAATGTAGTTATGGGTTGATATCTATCTATACACCGTATTTTTACGCAGTTTGAACGATTTGTTTAAAAAAACTTTTGTAAAACACGCACGCAATTATAACACATGCCAAAATAAGCATATTTTAACAAGTAATTACTTAAATGTATTCTTTAATTAGTTATCACGTAATATTTCATTGATTTATTTCCATCTCAATTTGAGAAACATTAATGAATTGTTGTAGAGGCATTTATTTCGTAAACTTTGTGTCGTAAAGGTTGAACAAATGGAAACGTTAAAGGTTAAAATTAACGTGAATTTAAAGTGCTTAATTGAAGCAACTTAAAATATATAAACCAATTAGATATAACACTGAAAAAAAAAAACTTTATTTCAACTTCCAGATCGGTTGGTGCCTCTACCAGAAGTGCTTGTGATCTAAATACTGAGGTATATTTAACTTAACAAAGTTGCCGATGAGCGATGAGTAAGTCTTACAACCTCTGTTTTCAGGCTCCAAGTTATTTCATCAAGGCAAATAGGGAAATAGGCAACGGAGCAGCAGCGAGTGAATTCAGTGTTAGCGAAGTATCCGTACGTATAGCGAATGGAAAAAGAAGGAATGCCTCCTTGGCAAACTGAACCCTCTTAAGCTTGCGTATTGTGGCCAAACCGTGGAATTACCAAAATTAGAAGCAGATTTAAAGCATGAGTCCGAAACAAAGGAAACAAAACCGAGGGGCATAACAAGCATCCAATTGAAAGCGAGGAGTCTGGCTTATGAGAACGGCAGTGCCGATTGCAATGGAGGTTTCTCGTGGGTCTCAAAATTCAAGAGAAGCGGATTGTCAGTGCGGGCCAAAACTTCTATCGGGCTACGGCTTCCTTCGGCGATAACCACAACCATTCGCGAAAGGACGAACACCATAAAATCTTGGAAGTTTGAAGTTAAGTTATTTTAGAACTTCAAAATCAGAAAATCCGTGCATGTGATTGGTCAGTCGAAATCGCCTCGGTGTTTTTGTGCTTATCTTCTTTTTCCGATTATTCCTTGAAATTACTCTTCGTTTAAAATTTCGCATTAACTTCCTCAGCTTTTCACACTATAGATTCAAATTTCACGGATAGAAATTTGTAAGACAAAAGCTATACGAATACTTCTAAGGACGGCAAAGAAATTACAAGTCTTTACTTTATAAGGGCTTCAGCTTAACTTATGGAAATCAATTATTTTCAATGTATAAATTCTACTGAACATTTGATGTATATTTTATCCCCCTAAGCGTTAAAGTTAGTAACTAATAGGACTTAAAAGTAAGTCAAACATTGCCTCAATTCTTTTTTGGTGTTTAAGGTACATGTGTTCAGAAATGATTGATTTCACTGCACAAGTTTCCAACAATGATTGACTTTTCAAGTGTATTTGTGAGTACCCATGGAATTTAGAGATTTCCTAATTGATTGCTATCACACCCTTTGTTCGTTCCTTTGTACATTCAAAAGAAAACCAATTTAAATCTCAACACGATCAAACATAGTTTAGAGGTGGCACAATATCCTTGAATTTAAAAAAAAGTTCATTTCCTTAAAATATGGGTTTGCTCCAAATCGCTTCCCGCTGTTGAGAGTCAAGGCCTCCCTGACATTTGTCTAGAAATGATAAAAAATTAGGGCTGCAGATCGATTAATTTTTTTAATCGAGATTAGTCGTGAGATTAATATATTTAATCGCAGTTAACGTATTTTTATTAAAAATGGTCATCTCTTCAAGTTGTGAGAGGGTTTGCCCCTGGCAATAAGCTACAATGACGTCCCTGTTTCACGTTTTATATTCTTCAATTGGTTTGATGCGAGAATCTTTTTGTTTAGCTCAATAACAAAATACTTAAACACAATGTGAACAAAATGATGATAAACAAAACTGAACGGAAGATGTCGGAATTACTAATTTGTTCGCAGTAGAATCCTTTTCTTCCTGCAGGGCACTCATCGCATTGTTTACTATACAAGCAGTCATCAGATGGATTTGCTCTTGTTATGTGAAACTGAAAATCTCCTAAAGCGTGTTCACAAGTTTAAGTACAGTTTCTTTATTTAAATCGTTGCCTCATTATTTAACATTCCGCACCTATATTTAGTTTATAATTCTAAAACATCCTAAATGCTTTTATTAAATTTAAATAAACTTGCTTTTCATCAGCATTTGAAATGATTTTCTTAATTTTTAAGAAAAAATTTGTAAATGTTGAAATATTACCTGTTGAGAACATCGAGACATATTTATCCATACCACAATACATCCAACCGTCTATGCATGATTGCTTGCAGTTAATAATTATATCCTTCTGAACATATTTACGCAAATCGCTTTCGCAAAAACAGTTAACCTAATTTCAAAAGTAAATGTCGCAATATTGCAAGCGATTATGAATTAATGAAAAACTATAAAAATTAGTCGCCTGTTCACACTCTTTGGCAACGAATTTTAAGAACTAACGTTCACTTGCATGTGCTATTCTATTTAATTCTATAATAAATAACAATTATTAATTAAATAATATATTCGCTACGTTTTAATATTTATAAATATTACAATTGACAGTAAACATGTCTTAAAAATATACGACGAATTTCCGATAAATCCAACCTAGTACCCAGAAAATCATGCCATGGAGCGCACGAACAGGCAAACATTTTTTATTAAAGCCTTACTTATATTGTATTTATTGTATATAGCCGATCTTTTGAGTGCCTTACCAATAAAGATAGGAAGTGCATATTTTATGCAAATTTCTAGTACATCAAACAATTAATTTATTCAAATTAATTTATATTATTCAATTAAGGACATTAGGTCACTTTACCACATAAAAAACATCCTTTAAAATTTGGACTTCCTAGAATAATTAAAACTCTTAAATTAAGTAAAAATGTGTTATAGGGAGTTTTATTAAGTTTGAAAATAATCTTTCACCAAATTCAATGAAAAACTTTCGAAGCACGGCCTATAGCCATTAAGCTGTTTTCCTTTTGTGAGGTATTTCATAGTCTTGCCCAAGGATCTGGAACCAACTTCCACCTCAGGTCACATCCGCAACAACCGTTGAAGGCTTTAGAAAGTCTCTCAAGACGCATTTATACGGTGGCCTTGAGGTCCTGTGATTCGGACTTACGCCACCATATATTGTCGTATTTGATTTGGCATTATTTTATTGTTTTGCAAAGTTTGATATTTTTATCGCTTAATGGACAGATCAACTGCCAGAAGATGGAGCGGACCTCATCGAGTAGTTTCCGCGCACTCATGAAACATGTATATTTTTATGTAAATATATTATAATTTTATATATTCTAATATATTTATTATATATATATAATATTTATATTATAATATTTATATATATTATAATATATAAATAATATATATTTTATTATATATATATTATTTATAAATAATAATATTTATATATATTATAATATATAAATAATACATAGATATCTAAGCATGCTTGAAATGTGACATACTTTACGCGAACCCTGGATCTGGCTTACGCCAAAATATGTCTTGTTGGAGCAAGACTCTAAACATTCAGCCGGATGATCCAATATAAGTGGGATTGAGGCGTTTAGACTTTCAAAACAGCCCAAGTAGTTCTCTATGTACAATTCTAGATTGAAATTGTCGCACACATATTTGGTTCAATATATTCAAATTAAAAGAATTTGTTTTTTGCTTTTTGACCAAAGTACTCACGATATCCATAGATATTTATTCGGAGTCCTAATTTTGCTGTGATTTCAAATTGGCTACAAATCTGTTTGATTTGGTAATTCAAAGAGTCATGCACGTCGTCTCCCCTACCACCTTCCGAATAAGTTGGGGTCACCTCAGCACAACTTGGTTTAAAGGAAGGCCTACCTCCTGTTTTATTAAATGTAATTTTACCAACATTGTAATTCTTTAAGGTAATATGCATGTCTTTATCGTAAATGTAAACGTACTTCATTCATATAGCGCCATATGCATAGCGTCAGAGGCTCTTGTTAACCATTTACAAGGGAGCTTGTGGCAGTGCAGGTTGGGGTTCGAACACGACACATTACGTCTGTTTTCGTTACCGTCTTATGCAGGAACGACCAACGAATGACCCATTCGGTCAACCCGCACTCTTACTGTAATATTAATGATAGTGATATCTATATTTGCTTCTTATATCGTATATTTGTATATGTATTTATCCCAGAAAACGAACGGTTATTTCTGAATCAGAAAATTTTTACCTTTAGCAGCATAGAAAACGATTGAGTTTATAAAACTCAACCTTTTCAGGTGTACTACCGTTCTTGACGTTTCATCGGTCTTATTCAACTCATCTTTTAGTATGGAATCCCCAGCTACAATACTAGAAAGTGATTCATCGACGTGCTTTATAAGTACGACATAATTTTTAATTTCTTGGCTGTCTGTAAAATGAAGTAAAATTGCAACCGTCAAAATGTACAAATTATTAGTTGAGACAAGCATGACGGTTCACCATCAAAATAAACATCTCCAAAGCAACGCGCGCAATTTACGTAATCGAACAATATTTAAGCTAGCTTAAGTCACACATCTTTAAGCGGGCTTATATCCATTAGGAATCCTTTTTCAACTTTCTTGTGTTTTAGTTCAAATTATTTTATCTCCAAAAGTGATTCGCATACAATCTTACGGACGTAGACCAAAGACAAGTTAGATCAGTAAAGCACATCTCATCAGAACGAGTTACCTCAGATTAATCCTCGCTACACGCTGGATGACTTTAAGAGGGCGATTTTACATGTCCGAGTTTTTTTTTTACCAACTTCGAATAAGTAAGACTTAATTTCACCACCTTTTATGTAACTCTTTTAAACAAATAAACTAAAACTTCAATATTTTTCCAAATGTAACCAAAATAGGTCGAATTGGATGTAGCTAAAAGTTCAACAATATTTATTGACAAACATCGACACTTTCTATTTTGAAAATAAAATGGACATTTACTCTTTACAGAAATGTCACCGAAATGGACTGAAGTTGTCAACTCAACTGCTTCAGAGAGCTTCAGGATGGCATTTTTCTCATTTTCTCTTCAAATTGTTGAGAGCCAGTAAGTTCCCTGCCTGTGGTCAAGAATTAAATTTATTGGCATTTCTATTTTCCTATCCATCCTGAATGCTTATGCTAGTAACATTTATGTCAACATAATGTTATTAATTAATGCACATGGTGTTATTGTTAGTAATAATATTATTTCATAATCGTATATCAACATTTTTTATTTACTGAATGCATTCCTTAGCTTTGTCATGGATTGATATATACGATACATATATACTGTATGCATCTGTCGAAAAGATGCCAAAATATTCTATCAAACACCGCTGAAGCAAGATTTCTGGCAGATAAAATTGCTGTTTTATTTCCAAAATGTTTGGATTTTACTTAACAACACTATCATGATGCTTCTATGCTAAACAATAATTTGGCCATGGAAAGCAAAACCAGGTACTCACCACTCGGAAGGCCGAATCAACATTCGCAGGGATCTCGGACAGCTGGCGATGAAACGAATCAATAATTTATTATAACATTCACGTCGTTTTATAAATATCGAACCGATTCTACGTCGCCAGACGAATTAGATTCGGCCGACGTGCAGACTGCAAATCCGTCATCACCTCCAAACACCCACCTGCCTCAATTTGTCCACGTCGTTCATTCTCCTCGAGAGGAAACTCCAAGTATCGCGGAAGTCTTCCGATCGGTCGGCGACGAGGCACACTTCGGCGCTCTTGTAGACGAGGCCGAGAACAACTCGTTTCGAATACCAGTCGAGCTTCGTGGGGAGAAAAAGACGTCGAGGAATAAACGAACGAGCAACTGCATTTCACTTGAAGTTAATTTTAATCGACGAACGATTAGAAAAGCGACGACCTTTTTTTTGTGATCGATCGATGTTCGCGATAAATATTTCTGAGAAATAAAATCTGGCGTTTAAAATGCAGAAGAAACACCGCTTCGTTGCAGACGCGAGGTCCGAGGAGAGAAAAAAGGTTGCGAATGAAAGACATCTTTAAAGACTCTCGATGGGATTTTGCTGATGAGTTGAGTACTTTTGTCATTATCAGCCCCCATGGGTGGAATAATTTTGTTAGACTTGATTTGGCACAAAAAAACATACATATATATATATAACTAATATATATGTATATATATTAACTGGTTAGTTGGATGGATATGTATATATTTATTTATTATAATGTATATACATATTAACAGTTTATTACACGTTAATAAGATCAAAGAATTAAAGCCAACAACTGCACACAAACACATTCCAGGTCAGCAACAAAGACACCACTCACATCAGAGGATTTGTCGCCAGCATAGTGCCAAATGTCGTCGATCATGGATGTGAAGTTCTGGAAGGAGTCCGCGACATTGTCCGGATGACACATCAACGCCGAGGCCTGAAAATGTCAGATGAAAGTCAAAACGACGTCATGTTCATAACTCGACCTTGACTTTCATTTGAGGCGACATGTTTTACTTGTACAAATACATTACTGAATAAATTGACCTCCAGGTCGATTAAAGGCAGCAAAATACGTACTGTTTTAATACGTCAAGTAATAATAACTTGACGTAATAGTTACATTAAGACCGGGAATAGCTATTGATCGAAAGAATGTGATTGGTAGACATTGAATGAACGAAAGATGGGCACAGATTCATTCATTCTCCACCCATGCACCTCACACCACACCTCACCTCAGGCCACCTCGACAAGTACGGGGTGATGAGCCCCAGGCGATATTTAACGGCCCCCTGTACGAACTCGTTGGTGTTTATTCTGAAATCAATGTGGCTCCTCACTTTTTTTGCGAACGCTAGCAGTCCTTGTTATTTAACAATAAAACTCACTAACTCCTAATGGTTAGCATGTGTAATACTCACGTACGTAATGCACACGAGCGTAGTACTCAGGTGAGCACAATAATCACGCACGTGAGTCTTGCACGTACGACATTCATATCTCTAGTACCGACTTACACGTCATCGACTATTTTACCAAAACACTTACTTAGCCTTGACATCGACTAAAGATTCCTTCATTTTCTGTTCGAGTTTCGTGTTGCAATTCTTGTAAAAGTGACTGACCAGCTCGTAACCCCCCAAGGGGAAAAGACCGTGACTCATGCGCGAAAGGTCGACTTTCTCTGCCCCTGAACGAATGAAAAGGGTGAATTTATAATACAATTACAATAATGTGAATAATAACAAAATAACAATAACCACCAATAATAAATATTACTGCCGATAGTAATAGCAAGGTGTCAGTGGCCTGTCAAGTTAATTTTACTCGCAACTATTGGAGTGGACATCTCAAAGTTAAGGAATGCAAAAACAGATAACAATGAGTAAGTGATAAGTATTTTTTCGTCCACAACTATCGACAAAGGCATTCGCAATGACCCGACAATATGGAACTAACCGAGGGCAAGAGACTTGTTGCTCCAGCCATGTTTGAGGACGAAAGGAAGAGAGGCACTGAGGATCTTCTGCTTGATCTCGTTGACGTTCGTTTCGTCGGAACTGCTTCCCTCGCTGCTCGGGAAAATTTGGAGATGATTCAAATTAATTGGCTCATTTTGTTAACTTTCAGGAAAATTAAGTATCGAAGGGAAGTGCACTTATATTTACTGCAATTTGTTTAACTAAGTGGCACATTTCTTGTGGCATCGCCATCCCAACTACTATTTATTCAGTGGTAAAGCAAACATAACGAACGTAGAAAATAGCTTTGCAACCTATCCGAATCAGAAATAGAATAATCCTCGTTATCAAATCGTGAAAAAGACCCAGACGATGCAGAGGAGGCCAATCTGCCTATAGTAACTGCAACAAAAGTAAAAACAAATCAACAGTCGCTTTAACAAAAATTGCAAAATAAATAAAACACAAAATAAAGAATATGGAAGAATACGGCAGATCATCTAAAGTGACAAATCAAAACAAATGCAATTTTAATAAGTTCAATGACAAAACTGACTTCTGCTTTGACTAGTCAAAAGATTTATTACGCTCCTCAGCATTTTGTCTTCTTCAGCAATGTTACCTATCCAAATATCGCTGGCAAAACCAGCAATAAGATCCCATAAGTATAAGGTGTGTCAGAATTCAAATGTTTTTCTGGCAAAACAATTCAAAATTTAACTTAATTAAATCGAAATCTAAACTAAATTTAAAATTTAGAATCAACCTGATTGCTTTGTATTTTAAACGAGTGTTAGCTTCACTTCAAACCCAGTTAAAACTAAATAATTTAAAAATTTTAAATTAAATTTTATAAATTTATTAGGCAATATACGTTTACAAATATATTTGTAGAAAAAGTTTAGAAAACACACGAGATATATTCTTTAAAATTGCACGTTGCCTCTTAACTAGCTGTAAACACTTTGTTTATTTCGTTTGGATATTTCTGTATCGTTTTTACGAAAGCGATAAAGATGGTTTTATTTTTTACTTCCAATGGTTAGTTGTATTCTGGGTGATTGATTAAAAAAAAAACTGTTGAAAAATGAAATCCGTATTAATTTCATACAATGTGAATAAAATTTTCTCTGATTATAGTCACTACTCCTGAACACACCATTTACATGGGGGAGGATAAAGTGGAAAGTGAGGACTTTCATTTGTTTAACTTGAAGTGCATTTTAAAATGCTATGTTTTTTGCATCTTCTGTTTACATTCCTGAAGTAGTTATGTAATGAAAACAGCTTTCTATTTAGGGAATTAATTGTCCATAATGAAAACTTTAATTATTTTTTAAAGATGAAGACCTCATCAAGTGGGGTTGGCCAGAAGATGTTTGGTTTCACGTGGACAAAGTGTCGTCTGCTCACGTTTATTTGAGGCTGTTGCCTGTCAGTTTCAGAATGATTTGTTTAAATTTCATGCATTGTTTTTAAATTTTGTATCAAAAGCCCTTCACAATCACATCAGTCCATCAATATTGTATCTATTCTGAAAAAACACATTGTGAAACAAATAGAAGTCTTTAAGAAAACATTTAAGTTAGCACTTGACATGACATTTTGACAAGTTGAGCACTCAACGTGACATTTTGACTTCAGGGAGAGACAATCGACACCATCCCACCAGCTCTGCTACAGGATTGTGCCCAGCTCGTCAAAGCCAATAGCATTGAAGGTATTTTCGGACTGTGAATTTGAACAAGTTTATGTTTATATGCGAATATATATATATAAATATATATTCATTTGACATTTGGCCTCAGTAACCAGCTTCTTATTTTAACCGATAATGGTAGTAATTGGATTTATTGATCGAGAAACATTTACTGATGATGAGTTCTTGATGAGTAGATACTTGCTGTTGACGGCAGGTGAAAAACGGGATGCTTCGTTTGTATTGTATTTCACTGTATTCCATATTTTGCTTATAGTTAGATACTAGTTCTAACATATAAGTCTTGTATATAAGCAAGTCATTACATTCTTACAATTCTCTATTGTATCGTATTGTATTCTCCTTTGTATCATCAGGCACAAGTATCATATTGCATTCTCCTTTGTATCATCAGGCACAAGTATCGTATTGTATTCTCCTTTGTATCATCAGGCACAAATATTGTATTGTATTCTCCTTTGTATCATCAGGCAACAAGATGTCAAACATTGGAATTGTCTACACCATGTGGAACAACCTCAAGAAGACTGGCAACATGGCCGTAGGCCAGGTCGGGTTCAACGTGCAGAAGGAGGTGAGATTTTTGGCAAGGCAGAGGTGGATTGCACGACCTTCATGTCGTTGTCTTTGAAATGCACTCGTAAATATTCATGGATTCCAAATTCATAAATTCATGGATTCATAAATATTCCAATGCAAATCCCCGCTCTTCTGGTAAACGCACGTCCACTCGTCCGTCCGTCCGCTCATATCTAGTCCTACTTTCCGACCCGATTCCAGGTCAAGTCGACGAAGGTCGAGAAGCGGGTCAACGAGGTCGTGAACCGGCTGAACAAGACCCTCAAGAAGGACAAACCCGACCTGAAGGCTGAGCGGGAGGAGAGGGACAAAAGGGAGAGGGAGGCCAGGAAGGCAGAGATGAGGGAACAGAAAAGACTCGAGAAGCTCGAGGAGGAGAGACTCAAGAAGGAGGCAGAAGCAAGGTGATGATGGTGGTGATGATGATGATGATAATGGTGGTGATGCTGGGTGGTGGTGATGCTGGGTGGTGGAGATGATAGTAGTTCCAATAGTGAGATGATGATAATGGGTTGTGGTGGTGATGATGACGGCGGTTATGATGGTGTGGTGATGATGATGGTTATGATGTCATGTTATTTGCATGAGATATGAGAGAAGTGGCATCGAAACCTGATTTTTAGCAACAAACATTGTTGATAACAATTGCCTTAATGATGTTATAATGTTATAATGTAATGATGTTGTAATGTAATAATATTATGAAATTATTTTATAATGTAATGATGTTACAATGCAATGATATTATAACGTAATATTATATTATTGATTGTAATTATTATTACAATGACCTGTTAAATGTAACTTATTATTAATGTAATGTAAATGTTAAATGACCTATTACAATGTAATAATATTGCAGTGTAATCATATTGTTATGTAACGGTGTCATAACGTTTGTGTTATTTTAAAAAATAACTCCAGCCGATCACTTTCAAAAGCAGAGCACCTGCGTTTATTTATTATTAATAAATATTTATAAATCTATATAATTATTTATAAATTATTATAATTATATATTATTATAATTATGTATTGATATAATTATAAATATTTAATCAAAATGAAGTTGTTTAAAAATAAAGAAATTGAATTCATTCGAGCAGGCAGTACACCTTCTTGAAGCCCGAAAACATGAAGTCCAACTACGTGAGTGTCCGACCATTGTCTTGGATCCTATTTGTATATTATACAATATTAATTGTATATTATTGATTCTATTTGTATATTATACATTATTATTATTAATTGTATATTATTGATTCTATTTGTATATTATACAATATTAATTGTATATTATTGATTCTATTTGTATATTATACAATATTAATTGTATATTATTGATTCTATTTGTATATTATACAATATTAATTGTATATTATTGATTCTATTTGTATATTATGCAATATTAATTTTATATTATACAATATCAATTGTATATTATTGATTCTATTTGTATATTATGCAATATTAATTAACATTAATATCACTACTCACCGGTAACTGTTACGAACGACTGAATATTACAAAAAATATTTCTTAGCTTTGTCAGTTTTCAATTTTTGGTAAAATACCGTCAAACGAAGCTCTGCTCGTCTGCTCGACTCGTTCAATGGAATGTCACCTAATTTCGAACGGAGACGGACGACATCGTTTTACTCTCGTTCCTGACGTTCCTTCCTCTTGACATTTCAGGACAGCGGCAACGAATCAGACGACTTCATGTGAGGAGTTGCAGACGACCAAAATCGAACACGAGGAAAAGAAGTGTCAATAAACAAATTGAAATTTTCAAATTCCCATATTCCTATCCTGTTTTAATACGTAATACGATTCTTTGACGATAGAAAGGCAAAAGTCCACCGTCATCACCTTGGCATGCCTCAGACAGCTATGGCCATCGCTAGCACCATTGCCATCATTATCAGGCGCTCATCATCATCATCATCATTGTCATCACGATGGTGTTTTAACTTGCATGCTTACAGTCACAAGACTGGCCAACATCTGTTTTTATTATAATTATATATTATAATAATATAATTAATAATATAATTATATAATATATATATTATATATTATAATAATATAATTAATAATTATTATTTTAACGAAACCATTGCCTGTAAAAAGCGTTAAGGGACCTGTTTGCAAAACTCAACAGCTTGAAAACAACAACAACAACAGAATGGAATTTCAGAGCACAAAACAAACACCCTTTCAAAGTTTTTCATCGCACGACAATCCCGCACACGTTAAGATCGTATTTTTTTTTTTACCACCCTCCCCCAGGAAATGCCAACATTATCATGTTTTATTTCTTCTTTAATTTTTCTCTTTATAATCGTAAAAAGAAACAAAACGAAGCAGAATATGAAAAAAGATCCCGCGGAATAAAACCACCGAGCACAATCCCTCCGCGCGCGCACGAACTTCGAAGGCTGCTACACCGAGACATTCAAGGCGGACGCCAAGCGTGGTGAAAAAATGGGTGGACGAACGATTTCACCATGGTGGAGCGATGGTGATAATGATTGTCGACCCAGTTGAAATGGTGATGGTGGGGGCAGAACCAGGGCCGGATTTAGGCACGGTCGGGAGGTGCCAATGCAAGGGGCCTCCACCAACAAAAGAAAACATTTTTTGCTTGTCAGGGCGGTAGGGTAGGGCAACAGGACTGGCGCAGAGGCTTGTGGGCCTCCGCCATACGACACCAGGCCCCCATCTGGGTGAACCCGGCGCTGGGTGGAACAGAAATGGACATGGTTAACAAAACAGAAATACCTCATGATTAGAATTTGGTCAGATTCAGAAAACAATGATGTTGCAGACGATGATGGCTTGATGGATGGAGTGAACTGTGGTGAAAGAATGATTTACCAAAACTTTCTGGATGAATGTAGACATCCCATTCAAATTCTTGCTCAGCAACAGTTAAACAAACATTGGCTAATAAGGATATTTTTATCATCATCACTATTGTTATCATCATTATTATTATCATCATCATCAATATCGTGATTATTATCATTACTATCATGATCAGCATTATTATTATTATTATCATCATCATCATCATCATCACAAATTCGGCAAATAAGATCAAGAACATTATCATGCAACTGCATTAAATACCAGTAAATTATTTTAAATGTTCAACTCTAATACATAATAATAATAATAATAATACATAATAATCAATCAGTTGAAACAAACAAACAAACAACAACAAAAAGACAACAGAGACTTTCTTAAAACGGGGGAAATTTTAAATCAGTCGAGAAAACGATCCGGTGATCACAAAGTATCATATCAGGCCCAACTGGTCCTCTGTACTGGCCTAATGTGGCAGGCAGGACAAGGACAACTGAGACAACAAGATCATTTCTAAGGACATTTTTAAGAACTTAGCCCAACATTTTGGTAGTAATATGCATGCAAATATACACAACATACATGTTATGTATATGTTTGCAAATACACATAACATACATGCTATGTTGTATGTATATGTATACGTAATAGCTCTGACTGCTGGCATTGAGAATGCTGCTGCTGATGATGATGATTATGGCGACGATGATGATGATGATGACTATGACAAATGCTGATAACCATGACCTTATAGTGATGATGGTTAGCTGCTCAAACACACCACACCAGGTTGTGACTTAGTAGGAGGTGAAGAACAAAATTCAAAGACACTTAAAATAATTTTTAAAAAAAAACTCCAAATTAAAAAAATTACTAACAGAAAACGTAATATTATCATTTAAATGTAAAAAGAAAAGTTACAACTTATATACATATATATATATATATATATATATGTAAACGCAGCACGTGTACACAAAAAAGTAGGCAAACCCCTTTCCAATGTAGACCATTTCTGAGTTCTGAGTTAGACATACTAACTCCTCCTCCTCCTCCTCCTCACTATCAAGATCAAAAAAGGCTCGAAAAATCCCGGCCAAAAAATTCAAGTCAGCAACAAAAACGCGCCCAGGTCAACAGGTTCGGTGTTCAAAACCTGCACTTGGAAGCATTTCCTCAGGAGACTACAGGATGTGTGTGGTAAGTAAGGGTGTAAAGAGAGGAATAAGTGGGTTGTTTGTTGTTGCACAGACCACGGTTAAGCTAGCTCTATATTCGGGAGAGTGATAGTCATCATAACTATCATCATCATTACCATCATCATCACCGTCCTCCACAGTCCTCGTCGTCACCATAACCACCATCATCATCATTATCATAATCACCTTCATCGTCGTCGTTTTACCACAACCATCATAAGCATTATCATCACCATCGTCGTAGTCGTCATCACCATCGTCGTAGTCGTCATCACCATAACCGTCATCGTCATCATTATCATAATCACCATCATCGTCGTCGTAATCTCTACTGAAGTAAAAAACCTAACTGCCTTGCTATGATGGCAGACGATCTAAGGAGTTTATATGGAAAAAAAAAACTATCATCATCATCATCATCATCATCATGATTAGGGTAGGATTGACGCTCGACAACAACAACCCACACGACAAGCTAACAACATACAATGGAGAGAGAATGAATTACATGCAAAATCATTAATAATAATAATAATAATAAATAATAATAATAGTAATAATAATAACAATAATAGCAATAACAATAATAGAAATAATAATAATAATATTGATAATAATAACAACAATGATACTCTATAATAATAATAATAGTAATAATAATAATAATAATACTAGTTCATTTGTATTGTCTTACGTACAAAGTCGTCAACACAAACATTCTAGCCAAATCCAAAGACCAAACCATCCATCGTCCTGCCTCTCGATGAAGACTGCAGTACTACCAAGTACTGTACTCAACTAAATAATACTAACTTGAACGACTACTTAACTAGGACCTGTTTGAATATTCATGAAGCCTTGGTTGATGGATGAAGCAAGAGAGGATATGCAAAACTTGTGTAAGCTCACAAAGATTTGGTGCAAACAAGAGCTCTTTGAAGCAGACGGGAAGTGAAAAGCCGTGAATTATGAATAATTATGAATAATTATGATATGATTATTGAGTAAATATAATAATGGATATTATACAATAACAATAATAGCAATATTAATAATAATAATGATAATAATAGCAACAAAAACATTATTAATAATAATAATATTATAAATAGTAATACATATATTCACATAATTATAAAATATATATAAATATAATAATAGGTCTGAGTGAAAAAATATTATCATAAATACCAATAAAATATTATTATAAATAGTAATTATTATGTAATAATTATATTATTATTATTATATTATTATTATATTGTCCATTGTAATTAATTACACGTTAAGGTTCTCAAAGCAAAATTGCATAACATTTTCAAGCTCGATTTCTTGCGGATAATATCTAAAAAAATTTCATTCTAAACGAAAGGCACCAACGATGACTCGTAATTACTCGGGGTTAACTACGTGATTAAAAGATTTTTATGATAATCAAATGTTTTTAGGCATTAATTTTTATCTCATCAGAACTAAGAGCCGGTGGTCGGATTCGTAGGTGCGTTCAAATTAAATTTTAAAAAATTTAATAATAATAATAATAATAATAACTTGATCGCAATAATAATAATAATAATAATAATAACTTAATCGTAATAATAATAATAATAATAATAATAATAATAATAATAATAATAATAACTACAACAATAATAGTAACAACAACAACAATAATAATAATAATAATAACAATAATAATAATAATAATAATAATAATAATAATATTTACAACAACGATAATAACAATAACAACAAATACAATAAAAGACTTCTATTTTCAACTTAATAATAAGGACTGAGAAGTGACTGAGGAGAGTGAAACACGTGTCGTCGACCAACCAAGGTGCAGAAAAAAAATCAAATTTAAAGTGAAAACTGTTGCAAGTGTGTATGTTTGTGTGTGTGTGTGTGTGTGTATGTGTTTGTGCGCGTTTGTGTGTGTGTGTGTGTGCGTTTGTATGTGTGTATGTTTGGCCTGCATCACATTTCGACCTACTTCTTTAGTGTTGACGTCACAAACATAATCTTGGTTGATTATTATTAATTATTCATAACTTATTTTAAAATGTCAACAACAACAACAAAAACATGTCAACATTAACATGACATGCAAATCAGCTTAAAATGAAAATGCATGAACATTTATCAAACGCATAATATCAAGGACACTGCTTGTCAAGCTTCAACGAGTGCATGGTCTGGCCTCGAGACAACTGACCCGAGGTCTCGAGGATTTTTGGGGTCATTTCAACTCAAAAATGTCTCCCCACTCTAGGTCCCCCCAACATAAAAAAAACCCACCATTGTTTACAAACAGCAGCTAAAAATGGACCGCTGGGAAAACCGAAGTGACTAAAATAGATCTCCCGTGAACTCCGCCCTTGCGGACTGAGATGAAAAAAATTATGCTTTAAAACATGATTACTTCCAGCTGGAAAAATAACCCCGTACAAACAAGTCGACAAACTCAGAGGTCTTGCAGGTGTGATCACTATCAACACCACGCGCCATCGTTATCATAACCGACATCATAGACGCCATCATCGACATCATCATCATCATCAGCAGCAGCAGCACTAATGGCAATCGTTATCATCACTACCTTCACCTGGTAAGAAAAAAAAGGGGTGCAAAACGATGAAGACGATGACGATGATGACGACGACGACGATGACGACGACGATGACGATGACGATGACGATGATGATGACGATGACGATTCGAAGAGCGTTCAAGAACTTCAGTCGTGGGCAGCTTAATTATCTCTAATATTAATTATCGTGCTAATGAATAACCGACGAGAAATTATAACAATTGAATAATTAATTAATTAATTAATTAATTAATTAACGCTAATAATTAATTAAATAATCAGACCCGCTTGTCAATAAACGATGACCATCGAAGATCGTACATCGACCACGCTGACATGAAGAATAGTTACATCGACAGCTATTTTTGTTGTTTTCTTAGTGGCGGGAAAAGGGCGAGCCCTCAACTAGGGGTGACGTAACTTCCGGGGAAGAGGCCAATCTTGCCCGTGGTCTGGGAAATCCCGAGCCACCAACCGTCCCTGCACTTCTCGACCACCTGGACCATGTCGCCAGTGGTCAGTCTGATCTCGTCGGCTCGAGAGGGCCGGAAGTCGTGAGAAACTTTGTGCCTGTTTGGATGATGAGGATGATGATGATGATGATGAGGAGGATGGTGATGATGACGATGATGATGATGGTGATGATGACGATGAAATAGTGATGGTGACGACGAAGATAAGGATGAAGATGATGATGACAATGAATGACATTAAAGCAACTAAGAGTGGATAAATCAAATTTTTTTTTTATAAATTAGATAATAAATCTTTTTAAAAATGATCAACAAAACACATGAGATCAGAACCACTCGTAGCTCTTCATGGGTGAAACCTCCCTGCCCCTCCCGAGGGTAGAAAATGGCGAGGGGCTCTCACGACCGATGGGTGACGTTGGGGTGTCTCCTCGGGCCCCTGCAGACATGTAAACAATGACATTGCTTACGTGGAGAAACGTAGTCATCTAATTGACAAACGAAACTACCCATCTAACTCACTCACTCACTCACTCATCCATCCATCCATCCGTCCATTCATTCATCTGTATATCCATCCGTCCATCCACCCAACCATCCAAACAAGCTAAGAGAATGAATTAAATATTCCACCACCAAAAATAGAAGCAAACACAAACAACCACAAACAAACACAAACAACCACAAACAAACACAAACAACCACACAGGCATCTAAACGAACGAACAACGGCTAACATCCACTAAACATTTATTGTAGCATTCCCTTGTTAGTAAAACAGAGAAAAAAATTTATGCTCACATTCATATTTATATTCATATTCATATTTATATTTATAATCACATTCATATTTATATTTATATTCATATTCATATTCACATTCCCATTATATTTCGTAACAATCTCAGTCTCGGTCTGGCAAGCCTGACTAAGAAGAATCCATTAAATATAAAAGTACATAAAAGTACTCCAAGTAAGTGAAACTCAGGCATCAGCAAAAGATACGCGATCGAGGGTCAAAATCGAATCGTATGAGTGCCACTCCAACGAGGATCATGCGCGGCGGAAAGAACCTAATAACAAGCCAAAGCTAAGAAACAAAAAACAAAAAACAAACAAACAAACAAAAACGAAACTAAACACAAGACAAATATCTAAATGCAAACTAATTTCAATTAATTAGTTCGTGAAAATTATTAAATCATTTTAAAATAAATAAATCACGTTTGAACGAAAAATAAAACCCAGCAGACGATCACTTACGAAGCACAAATCCAAGTACCAGGAAAGCACAAACAAAGCCATCACCATCATCACAACTCAAAATATCAAACGCAAGACACCAATATCAAGACACGGAAATCAAGGCCATAGAACCAAGACCAAGCTCATTGAAAAACGCTTGTCCATGCCAGACAAATGTCGAGACTCAAGGCCTCTTGGAACCTGGCAAAGAAGTCCTCGTCTCGACGGTGTAGCAGGCCCTCGAGTAGTCGGCCGGCAGTCTTGGCTTGAGCTTGATCTCCTTGAAGGCAAAGACCTCGCCGTCGAGGCCCCCGATGGATACAGTCGGCGTTCCAACAGCTCCTACGAGCGTCGTGTGGCTGGAAAAATAACCGGAAGAGCTGCCAATCGGTTGCCTAGAAACGGGACGCTGCTGGAGCGTGGCAACGCGGGCAGAGTCCTTGGCAACGGGCAGGGAGTGCCTTGCCAACGGGGTGACACTCCTGGCGAGCGAGAGGTTGCTACCGTGTCTTGACAGGAATTCCCTGGTCACAGCCTCGCTCTGCTTGGCTATCTCCTTGACTACCACCTCGTTGTCAACGGCGACAGCGTCCTTGGAGATGAGGGAGGGGTACCGATGGTAGGGCGATGATTGGTTGTAGTTGTTGTTGCTGTTGATGATGCTACTGGTCCGTTCCGATAGGCCGCTATTTGTGGCTGACCTCGTGATGTTCATTGACCTCGAGGCCTGGCTATTTCTGGACAGGTAAGAGCCTGCGAAGAGATCGGGATGAGCCGATTGGCTGAGAAGGTCGCCCCTCGGAGAGTCACGTGATCTCTCCTGGAAGCGATCCAATTGGCTGTGACGCATCTGGGTCTTGCGCTGTTGCTCTGCTTCTCTCTCTAGCTGGAGTAGATGCTGTCTGAGTTGTTGTTGTTGTTGTTGCTGTTGTTGTCGGAAAGAATCGTGTTGCGGCCGGTTCTTGTACTGCAGGCTGGCAGCTCTTTCCAGGTTCCTCTCCCCGCCAAATCTCCCAGCTAGAGGTTTCTGCTGATGCTGTTGTTGTTTTATCAGCTGAGTTATGCTGACCTTTTCAAGGTCAAGTAATGAAGCCTCCAACGAGGGCCAATCGCTGACCCCGAACGATCTCATCGTGGTGTCGAGTTCCTGCGATCCAAAGGGGGACAGGGGGGCCGATGGAATGGTGGGTGCGTAGGAGGAGACTGTGGAGCCTACTGGTGAGGAGGCCCTGAGGTCCGTCCTCGGTCTCTCCCTTAGGCTTAGCCTTGAGTAGGCATTCCTGTGATCTGAAAGTTGATGATGGATGTTATGGATAGCAGTTTGTTTTATGCTTAAATTTTTGAAATTAATGAATTTTAATGATAACTTCGATAATCATCTTATTTATGTACAATTTGTCACAAACTCGTACGGTAGATCAGGTGTAAGACAACAAACCTTGATTTGGGCTTCAGAATCTTTTTCATACGTTGATTTGGGGTTTTCAGCCCCGTTGAATACTGGATGAGGGTTGGAAATGTCAATGTGCAGTGAAGTTCNAACAAATAAATAAATAAATAAATAAATATTAGAAATAAATAAATAAATAAATAATAAATAACAACAACAACAACAACAACAACAACAATAATAATAATAATAATAATAATAATAATAATAATAATGATGATGACAAAAATAATAATAATAATAATAAAAGCATCAATAATGACATCAATAAACAGCATTTAATGACGACCATAAAGAGCGCTATTTGAGTCACAACTCGAGGTGTGTGGTCCTCATGAACGATCAATTTTTTTTTCTTCTTCAGAGTTCTGGGTCAACACAAGTGCAAATGACTCAAAAACTTTGTCGTGCAGGTTGGTAGAATGGGTTGCTTTCCTGCACACGGCGGTAATGGCAACAGTCGTAATGTGTTGTGTTCAAAACCCAGCCTGCACTGCCACAAGCGCCCTTGGGAGGTAGCGCTATATAAATGGTTAACAAGAAGAGCCTCCGACGCTATGCATACGGCGCTACATAAATGAAGTGCAAGCGCATTTTACAAACAGATTCCTGGCAGAGGGTTGGAATTATTTCAAGATTATTTTTTAAACCGACCAGAAATCCACGCCAGACTTTTTAAGATAATTTGGAAAACATCTTTCAGATGGAAACAGATCACGAATACGTCTTGAGGGAGGATTTGTCAAAATTAAGATTGTGAGAACATATTCCTAATCGTAATGCATCATTTCCTGCTGAATATTCGAGATTTAATGAATAAATCAATCAATCATGAAATAACCCGTGAAAATATAGAAAAATAATTATGTACATATTTAAGTATAAATATATATATTTATATTTAATATACATATATATTTATAAAGATATAAATATAGAGGTTATTGTTCAAAACCTGCTGTCAGCTTTCAGACATACAGCAGTTCAAAGGTTATACAACCCCTGTTGTGTCACCAAGGTAATGAATAATACAACATACATGGTCAGTACATCTATTCCCTGGATGAGATTTGAACACACAAACCTAGGACAAGAGTCCACACATACAAAAGCAAAAATGATGTCTCACATGAACAATACAATACAAACATACATGCACACAAACAGTAGAAACAAACAAACATACAAGCACTCAAACAATACAAAGACACAAACAAACAAACAAACAACAACAACATAAACAAACATTTCCAACCAACCAAACGACGGTGTGACCGTCCTCGAATGCAGTGGTGTTCCGTACTGGCTGCTCGATCTGGAAGCGCCGCCCCTATCGTCGTCGTCGTCGTCGACGTCGTCCAAGATCTTCACGTAGCTGAGGGGGAATATGCCCTCCCCGTTCCTCGACCGACCTTCAACCCAGTTGTCGTCGATGGCCCCCACTACGGTCACCTTTTCACCCTGGGGTTAGTTACTTAATTAGAGAGCACTTAGTATAATTAGAATTAGTTTCACAGCTAGTGACGTCATAATATTAATATAAATAGCTTGTACTAACATCTGAGATTCTACAATTCTTGAATTGATATATTGTTAATATTATTATCATCAGACATGTCAACCAGCTCATGAATATGCTAATGGAAATGCCCAGTGATCCTGTCAGCTAATGACTCTGCATATTCATTAGCCATGAATAAATGAATAAATAATCACTTTGTAGAGGGAAAGTTCTGGCGGGGCACTGGCATTGAAATCATAGAGGACTTTGCCCCTCAGGGTTGGATCCCTCCTCGTCTGAGACAGGGGCAGGTTGATCTGTTGACGGTGACGAGTTATGACATGGCTATGTAAGATCTAATTAATTTAATTCGTTGTAAATACTGTGATTTACTGTATTTATAATAATAATAATAATGATAATAATAATAATGATGATAATAATAATAATAGTAATAGTAATAATAATAATAATAATAATAATGATAATAATAATAATAATGATCATAATAATAGTAATAATAATAATAATAACAATAATAATAATGATGATGATGATGATCATAATGATGATGATGATGATGATGATGATGATGATGATGATGATGATGATGATGATGATGATGATGATAAACAATAGTAATAAATAAT
>MPNW01001093.1:6314-23993 GCA_011800805.1 Hirudo medicinalis
GAGGATGCTTTGAAAATATGGCACGATTCTACATATATTTTAATACTTGACCACGAGGTAATAACAGATGGAAGCTAATAATTGATGGTAACAGAAGCACATTTTCCCAAAAGCCAAAAGTCCTTGATAATAAACATGTTTGGCGGTAATTAAGTGGGATTGTTTGATGAATTAGCTTAGAAACTATCTTTGATGATAATTTGGTCAAAATAATGATTCAAGTAACGTACAGAAATTGTGGCAAGAAATTGTACGAAATCATTATTTATTAAAAATAAAAATCCAAGAAAATATTATTCAAACATGAATGAAAACAATTCACACTGAAATTACAGCCTGGATTACAGTTCCGTTAACAAGCTGCAGGACTTAAATTTAGTAACGCATCACAGACAAAAATAAGTGAAAAAATAAGAAGACATTGCAAGTATTTCTTGATTTTAATTTTTGAAACCAGTGTCACTTCTTTTTCATTTGACTCAAGTTGGCATAATCACAGAGTTCATCATCGCAGTCGTTGACATTGGTCACAGTTTGATATTCTGTTCCTGGCTTTTCATATTTAGATTCAACTTTCTGTTCGTACTGGTTCTCAGTCTCAAATTCTTTCTTTTTAGAATGAATCTTTTTCAAACTGTACGTATGACCTCTGAAAGAATATTAATTAATTAAATTATGATAAACATGCAGATTAAACATGTTTTTATTGTTCGTTTAGCAACTTTTACGACTAATAGTGCAATTATTATGAAGATGACAAACGGTTTCACATTTAAAAACAAATGGGGTTGTTATAGCCACTCAAAATTGAATATCGCATCGCATAATTACAGTCTGGACAATTTATTAAACTTCAATTTGCACTTCCATATTTTCAGCTGAAAGCCAAAGAAGAATCTAATCGTTAAACCAAAGTAATTTTCTGCATTGGTAATTGCTGCAACTCAAGTTTTGCTCGACTGTTCTAAAAGTACTGTTTGTACATCATCGGTGCTTCTAAAACCAATCATCCACAAAGACACCTTCAATCTTCCACAAACACACCTTTTCCTCGATGCGATTAAAGCTACGATTGTGACGAGAGCCATGAGATGGAAGACTCCTGACACCACTACGAATATCCAAAGCTCCATTTTGCAGTCCTTAGTGCGAGTTGTATTCCATGAAGTATTCGAGAATTCTAGAAAATGTTGAAATATTATTAAGAAATAAACATTTAACATAGATAAATTTAACATTTGATATTTATTATTTGATATTTAATTAAAACAATAAGCATTCTTTGTATTTAAAGAACAAAAATGCGCAAGATACAAGTTTGGTTCTGCTTATCTATTCTAAAATTTGAATTTGCTTAACTATCTTTCGTTTGTAAATATTTTAGTAAGATACAAAAAAACAATAAAAAAAATTGTATTATTACCAACAGACTCTTCGCGTCTTATTGTATCTCTTGTTGTTGTTGAAGGGATTACGTGAATGCTGGGATCAGAGGTAGGAATGAAGTCAGAATGGCTCTCTTCAGGAGCTGCAGCAATTTTTTCCATGCATATTGTGGAAAACCTGATTGACTGTGGCTGAACGTAAAACCAATCATAGCGGAGGTTCAGCAAAAAAACCAGGGTTGCATTGGGCTCCACAGCTCCAAGATTTCTTCCTCCCCAGTTCATATATTCTGCTCCTAAATTTAAAAAAAAAACAAAAAATAATTAATAAACTTAATATACATGAACAATAATAAATGATAATTACTTCAATAATTATGAAAGTAAACAACAAAAGGTTACACGTTAAACTTACAGATCTAGTTATTACTTAACTATCAAATTCTCGCAAAGTTAAACCGCTTTCGAAACATTTCAATATTTAACAACAAATCAGCAAAGTAGCCACCGCCTTCACTACAACAACAACAACAAAAACAACAACAAACAACAACAGCAACAGTAGAGATCAACTTGGTGTTAATATTTTAAAAGCTTTCAACTTACTACTCTTGCTGTCTTTCCAATAACAAACAGAATTAGCACAATCCAATCTCAGCTCAACGTAATTTATTCTTGCAGGAATTTCTTCTGCAAACCTTACCATATCATTCATCATTTCGTGGTTGTAAATTTCCAGGTATTGATAAGGTGGTGGACAGTCTGATATTGACGAATGAGGTACACCTTCGTTCAGCATCGTGTAGCAGTAAGTCTTGTAGCATCTTGTTTTATTCTGATTTGCATTGATGATAACAAAGAAAGACCAACCTGGAATGTAAGAAATTAATTAATCGTTAATTCAAACAATTCACGATTTAACCTCAAATCTTACTTAGTACAAAGATCTGGAACTCCATCACTGTGCAGTTATCAAAAAGGCAAATTATTTCCTGAATTGTTTGCAAATTCGCATAATCATATGCTCAATCCACTCATGTCGGCCTGACTGTCATCTATGCTGCAACTGTTTGGTACAAGGCCTTCGCTACTGTTGCAATAACAATTACCTTTCAATTGTGGACAACTTGGAGCCCAGATCGACGCCCAGCTTGTAAGTTACATCATTACAGAAATTTAAATAAACTATGAAAACATGAAAGGCTCAGAGAAAGTTAAAGAATGAAATTAATATGTTGATGAGCGATCCATTTAAATTATTTAATTAATTAAATTTAATAATAAAAATCGCAATCTCATGTCGACAACATTTTATTCTAAGAATTTCGAAACATTTAAATGTAGGGAAAAGTTCCTCTCTTCTCAAATCAGATCAAAAGGTACAACTTATTATTTTGCAATTCATCACAACAATTATTCTGATCCTGGTCTTAAAGTAGGAACAGCTTTTGGATGCAACTGATTTGAATGTCCTCAGGAAAACAATTATGTGATTATTTGATTTCTTCACAAATTACAACGCACTTGTTTTTCTTGTCAGTAAACTGTGATAAATTATGGAAATATAATTGGAAATATAATTATGGAAATATAATTGGAAATATAATTGGTATAATTCTACTTTCAGATTTTTGTTTCCCAATGCATCATTTTTTAAAATTAATGTTAAATCAATGTGAATATATTTATCAATGCATTTCCATGTAAATACATTTGGTCGGATTAAACTTTTGAAAATTTTTAAAATAAATCAAACATTTTTCTTTCGTTTCTTTATCAAGACTTTATTATTTTTTATTTATTATCTTTATTATTTCAATAAACAAAAAGTAATTAAATCGTGTTTCAAGTAAAATTATGATCGAGGGAGTTTCATCCCCAATCAGGCTTCTTCTTGGATACTTGGGAGTATTCATCACCCAGGGGACCGATGACCTTCGTCAGGGTTTCACAATTTTCATAGACATCGTTCCCTTTGTTGCCAAAATTTAAAACCTCTGGTGCTGGGTCTTTAATCTTATAATCACGATTCATGGGACAATTTATTTCTGCACGTGAAACATTTGACTCTTCCGAACTGTTTGGTAATTTTGGGCAATTTGGAAAATTTGGGCAATTTGCGTAATCCGAGAAAGATTCTGAATTGAGAAGAACACTCATGCGATTCGTAAGTCTGGAAGTTGCAGGGGTTGCATCGTGAGGATAAGTGGTTCTGTAGCGTTTGAATGAACGACTTCTTGTTGCTATGCCTTTCTTCATTTTGTATCTGCTCGCAGGACTCAAATGTCTGCAAAAAACATTGGCGGGACCTCATAATTTCTCAAATGATCAAAACAAAATAGCAAAATATTTTCATTTTCACCGAGATTTCCACTTTGTTCGTTTTAAAAGAACCAGGAGAGTAATTAGAAGTATTAAAAGAGCTGAACCTGCCACCCCCAAAACGAAACTAATAGCGATTAAGCTTGAATTTTTTGATATCTCCAAGAGCCCTGAAAGTCACCACAAAATAGTTACGTAGTGGAGTGAATGGTAATTAAAACCTAAAGATTTCTAAATTTCGCAATTAATTTGATTTAAATGCACAGCATTAGTCTTGGAGTATTTAAGGAGCACTTTGCATGAACCTTAAAATTCGTATGACTTAATGATTAGCAATTATAAATACATTTCCTATTACGTAATTTCTACTAAATCTGAAAAAACACTCAGAAACCCACACTTTGTAAAAAAATTACTTGGCCTTCCTTCTGCTAAAAAATTTCAACAAGTTTGAGATTTAAAAACAAGGGCCAATTTGGCGTTTCTACTTCTTTATTATTAATTATTAAAATGAAAAATATAAAAGTAGTAACTCATGCAGACAACGGCAACAACAGTTGCCTTGGCATCACCAGGGTAATGTTCGGTAGCATTTCTCTTGGCGAAAGATGAAGAGGAATTGAGAAAGTCATCCAAATTTACAACTAAAGAAAATGATATTTTTAGCCTAATTTGGCTTTTACAAAATAAATTAACTTCAATAAAGGCAATAAAAAATAAATGTAACCGCAAAAGCATTCATCCATCTGGGAATTCTACTCAACACCACGTTGATGGAGACTGCATACCTTTAACGCTCATATTTTTAATAAACTCTTTCACTTCTTCCATGTGTCGAATGTCCAACAAATAGAACGCCAATCCAAAGGAAGCAGGCTTGCATTCCGTAGCATCGCTAAAATTCTTGTGTTTTTCGTCCTCCCACGCGGAGCAGAATTTATCCTGACATAATTCCAAATCTTTAGACTGATACTTTGAGCCGATTGGTAGCACAACTGGAAATATATATTTCAATATATAGAATCAAGTTACCATAAAATGATGAGTGAAACTTGTAATGATGAAAATGATGAGTTCATCGAATGAGGACTGGAAATCTTTCAAATAAAACTTGGAATTTGTCTTGCATCATCAGCAAAATAGACCTAAAGAAATATAATCTAAAATATGGAAAACTTAAGTTTGAAATTACCAAAGCCGTACAAATGTACTTGAATCAATATTTTTATGTAATGCCAAGACTTGGGCATAATTCGAACCTATGACAGAATCTAACAACCAAAGGATCTAATTAAAGAACTCTCCCTATTAAAAGTGCTTGCTATGGTTATAGCTAAAAACCTAGTGTTGACTAATTTCAAGTGAAAACATAATTTCTTGTGCTTACAATTTTGTTTTACGAAACTCAAGTTTGTTCCAAGCAACTCCAAATCCAGTGACAATGTTAATAACAATATTCTCGTATTAAATAAAAAAAAAACTACTCCAGATCGGTGGATTTGAAGCCTAAAAGTGAAATTAGTGCTGTACTTAAAGCTGTTTGAGGCAGGTGAAATGGATTACCACGGAGCTTCAATGTGCGCTAAAACCATTTTGATAAATCTTTACTCAATAATTCCAGTAATTCCAATTTTATTTTTATCCATAGGTTTCGAATGTTGGGCAATGTAAGTTGGAAATAAATTACTAATAGGACAAATAATTTTGTATTTTCGAATTACGAAAGAACTTTAAAATTAACTGATTTTAAAAACTCCATTTGTTCGTAGATTGTATAATTTCTTGAATAATGCAGAAGACGTTTGTATTTAACTGTTGATCAATGACTCAGTCTTGAAATATATAAGAGCACTTGGCCGAAATGAACGAGAAACTGCATTTTATCAATAGTTGGAGATTGTATAACGTACTGAAATAAACCGGGGTCCGCAAACTACTAAGTTAACTAGTAATTTTATTGAGCAACTATTCGGTGAATTGAACTGAATAATTGATCCGAGTATATTTGTGGATCTGCAGGATTTATAGGATCTGAGATTTTTGGACCGGCTGTGAGATGATGTAACCTTAATTATCTGTCATCGCGTGCCATAGAAAGATTCCAAACATAACAATATAAACTTATTTACAAAAATAAATTAACGCTTTGTCGTCAGGGTTGCTTCAACACATTCCAACTCATCTTGTCAGATATCTCGTATTATCTGAATTTATCTGAAATCGATAAAAATTAATACTTAAGTTTGTCTGATCAATCGATCGTCTTCCAATCAATGTTGAGTAATACTGAATGTTATTAGGATCTTTGTCATAAAAGTTGCAAAACTGATGTGCCTTGGAAACTTTAGAAGAGCTTGTTCTTAGAGCTTAGATCTCTGTAGACCTAATTTGGTCCGTAGAACCATTTGGTAAACCTGAAGAGTTGTTGTAGATTGTTGAAGAATCAGAATTGTTCAGATTGTTAGCACAACCTGCAGTCTGGAAATGTTCACACCAGCCTTCTTGGCGTCTGCTTACGTAATGTTCATAATTTCCATTACTGCCTTTCCTTTTTCAATGTAAATATCATTCAATATTTCATTACAATTAATTTATTTTTGTTCATTGCATAGAAATGATCTCGTGCAGCATGCTGGCTAAAAAATGCACAAAAAAGAAGCAAGTAAATTTACCTTTGCAGCTTGAAAAGAAGAACAAGTAGCAAAATCACAAATATTTGAAATGCATAAAGGCTCAAGCCCAAAGCAGCAAAAAAAATCATCATGCTGTATTCTTTTAAAGAGTCATTTGGTTCTGAAACATTAATTTAAAACAACATACATTTTAAATTTGCGTAGTTAAATATATTTTATTAAATTTATTAAACAAAGTTGTTTGCAGCATTATTGATAATGATTCTTACTTGTCACGAAAGCGATTTCCTTTCCTCCTGAAATAATAATGGTATAATAACTTGAAAGAATCATCTTGATAGAAACAAATATTAAAAATAACTGCATTTAACACAATAATAAAGTAAAATATTAAGTTAACATTCCAAGAAAATATTAATAATAATATAATACTCATGCAAATAACGACAACTTCAACTTCTCCCAAATCACCAATGCACCAGTCATCAGGACTTCCAGTGATTAAATACAATGTGGCTTTGTTGGGAGCAGGAAAGGAATTTCTGAATTTGACCGATTGTTCTTCTGGAAAATCAATTGATTTTTACAAATTTGTAACTCTTCCATGTTTAATCTCACATCGTAAAACCTACCTGCAGACGTCTTTTTCCAAAGACAAAATGGAGTGGCACACCCCATACCGAGTGGAACTGAGTAATTATTTCTAATTTTTGCATCAGCAATAAATTCTTTAACTTCTTCGGCGTGTCGAGCATCATAAATTTCCAAATCAAAGTAAGGACTTTGGCATTTCCCAGTATCGCTGAACTTCTTGTATTTTCCATCCCATGCGTAGCATGATTTATCAAGACATACTTCCCAACTTTTATTCTGTTTGGAGCTTATGAATGGCAAAACTGGAATTACAAATTTGAAAATCTTTATTCTAACTTCATTGTTAGAATTATGTTTTCCTAACGAACCCATTAAAAGATGGAGACTTGATATTCTCATGACTTTTCGGGTTTAATTGTTTTTAATTTTACTTTAAATTAAGAAACTCTAAAACATTTCTTCCAAAGACTCTTCAAGACTCTTCAATGAATTTTTGGAAACGAATGATAACTATTAAGCAGTAAAAGCGAAAGTCATGACTTTTGCTCAGCTTTGAGAACTTCAAATGAGAAATTATTACGAGGTTCCTCTTCCTTCTTGGAATTAATGGACAAGTAACAATGTTTAGCAGCCGTTTTATTGAAAATTATGGATTTGTTGTTGTTTTGTTGTTGTTTTCTCTGCAACTTCTCACCAACGTCCGAGTTGAAATACATAACATGGTTTTAGAACAATTAGCAAAACTACTTCAACATGTTTGTATAACAACAACACAAGACAACAATATTTTGCAATACACTTTTCTAGTTCGTACTAGAAAATCTTCTTACATACATACATACTGGGTGCCACATGAATAAGTCTCATACACAAGTTCCATTGCGTCATCAATATCCACCCAGTGATTCATGAGGACTAAAATTGAGATACAAGTTAGTGCTTTTGTTATACAAAATTAAGCACACCTGATCAACAACAAGAATTCACAATGCCCCATCCAGCATCAATATTCACAAAACTTTGATGAATTATATTTCTTGAGTTTGTTACGACCTAATGTCAAAGTTTCAATAACAACAAAAATATGCATTCGCTCAAAACCTTTCTTTATAACTATTGTTTTTGTTAATAGTGGACGAAGATTTGGAATAAATTATTTGACAAAAAAATATAAAAAAATGATCGGTGCAAATAATTCATTAAATAAGTTCTTATTGTCCTTGCAATAAAGTAATCCTAATGGCATGTTGGTGTGGTTTATCATTCAGACATTAATGTCTCATCGAACCACTAAAATGTAAGATTACAAGCAATTTTATCTTCAACACTTAATTGATGTTTTCATATGTTGCTAATGCCTGGTATTGATCAGGCTCTTGTAAAATGTTTAATTGAATATAGACAGACTTATCGTCTGAAGAGTGGGCATCAGTAGACGAGTGGTTAAGACTTTCACTTTGGCGAGGCCCAGTTAGGAGTTGAGATCCTAGCCGCTTGCAAGCGTTTCTATGACTAATATTTGGAGGACTGAGACGATCTGATGAAGAAGTTGCTCTTCTTGAGCCATTTCTTCGTCTGCTTAAACAACTATGTTGGCGATAGCATTAAAGTTTTATTCTAACGAGTTGTTACTAATTATTTGGAAAGCATGAATAAATTATAAGCTTAATAATAATAATATCGATAGTAATAATAATAATAATAATAACAATAATAATAACAATAATAATAACAATAATAATAATAACAATAATAATAATAATAATAATAGTAACAATAATAATATTAATAATGTCGATCATAACAATAATAATAATACTAATAACCATAATAATAAAGCCACAAAAGCATATGGAGCAGAGAAATCAATTTTTGATATGATAATTTGATTATAGAACTGGACAAATTATTATTAAAATTGATAGCAATTATTTTAATTTGAATATGTGCTTCGAAATAAGTATTAATAACCTCCGTATAAATATGAACCAGATGACTGCCACAACTATGGTAACAAGGATCATTCCAATAAAATAAACTGCCACTAAATGCCATGGTATTTTGGACTCTGAAAATTTGAGATGAATTTATTTTCAAAAATATTGATTCCATTTTCATTTTAAAGTTTCAAATCTTTAGCGCGTTAAAAAATTAAATTGCCATTTAAATTAGAATGAACAATAATATAATCGGTAAACGGACATTTTTTATTTGTTTTCACTTGATACGATTTAACAACTCCCCAAAAAGTCTTAGACTAACTTTGAGTAACTTGAGTGGTTGGCCCCATCATCCTGTAAGCTTCTCAAGTCCCTCCACTTCTGCTTGAATTAAAAATGTGGGCTTTCCTTAACTCGCATATTAACGAAAAAGGACCAAATTTCCAGTATAAATTTGGATTTGCTCTCCGCTAAAAATTTGAGATGAATTTATTTCCACAAATATCGACCATATTTCTTCTCCAAACAATTTAAGTGTTATCGTTTTAAAGCTTTAGTGTGTTAAAGTATTTTTACACCTCCATCTTTAACCTCACATCATCAAACTCATCTACAGACATTTTTAACCTAGATGGAAACCCGCCTGATCAAACGGGTATGCCCCCCCCCCGAGAACATAGGGAGTTTGGGCCGAAACGTTCGGTGAAGGGGGCACTCCTCTGATGATTCCCTGTCGGTACTCTCCGTGGTAGGAGTTTCTTAGTACTTAGTACATTTTTCCGACCACAAAATGGTGTCACAACTCCATACAATGTGGAACAGAGTATTTGTTACCAAGTTCTCCCTTATGAATACATTTTTGAACTTATTGAGCTCTATAAATGTCTTAATCAAAATAAAATCTTATTTCTAAGAACAACATTAATATGTCACTGTTTGTATCTGTCCCATACCAGAATTTATTTCCTGATAATAAAGGCATTTTTAATAATAAATAGGCCTTGATAATATTTTTATAATTATTTTTATAATAACAGTTAAATTCATATGAATACAATTTTATAAGAATAATAAGTATTCAATTCACTTGTTTGAGTTTCTGCTTACGTGTTAATATTTCTAAAAGGAATGCCAAGCGTGAAACCAGAATATTCGAATTTAATTTAATTTCGTGATTGGAAAAGTTAAAAATAAGTCATTCTCAATTACTTGCTTTTAGGTTGCATCAGGAATAAGTGAATAATAATTATTGAAAATTATGAACCGCACAATTCAATAATTAATTAATGACAGTATTTCGAAACTAAGCAATTTAAAGAATGGATTGCGGTTTTTTTTTTATGATGTAATAGAAATTGTAATCAATATTAATAATATTACACAATAATAATTTTAATTAATATTAATAATGTGTAATAATTAATTGTAATTGATATTAATATTACACAATAATTGTAATTAATATTACAATTTTAGGCAACAATTTACATTATCCGGCCATTGTTAATTCTCTGCCGAACAATTAGACAACATGATGCACTTCAATAATTCTGGATTTCACGATTTTTCTCGTTCGAGCTTCACAAAGTTTTTATTCTCTGCACGTTGACGTAATTAGGATCATCTTCATCGTCCAAGTGAAGTGCTTGGTAAGTATTTTCTGTCTTGTCACGTTTGGCAGTACTTTTTCTTTGATTGATTTCTTGCTCTTCTTTTTCTAAATCCGTTTTGTCGGAGGTTCCATGCTGCGAATCTGGTGTTTGTCTTTTATTTGAAGATAAAAATTAATTATTATGATCTAATTGATGATATGTAATTATTAGTTAATTATGATTATTATTATTATTATCATCAATTAATTATTGTGATATAATTGTTCATCACGAACTGAAACAAACATTTTCCTGAAGACAATCAAAATGCAAATCGTGACCAGGGCCATGAAGTGAAAGGCCCCTGACGCTGTAACGAAGATTATAAGCTCCATTTTGAAACTTTCCCAAGTGCAGAATTCCGTCGAATTATCTGAAGAGTAAGGACAGCTTATGAATATTAAGTGCGATCGACATAATATTAATTACGAATGACCTGTAATGCACGACATTTTGTTATCATAACCTGTTGTCAGATAAGCGTCAATTCCACTCATGCAGATTGTTGAGAAAGATACGTCTCTTTTAACGTAGGTCCATTCAAAGTGACCTTCAATTTTAAAAGCTGGAACTTCCTTGGAACCGATTAGAACTTCTGAAGTGTTTGTTTTCCATTTCGTGAAGCCTGCTTCTGCAAGTTCATTATTTGATAGCAATAATTATGTTTTGTGATTTAATATCCATTTAATATAGAAATAATGTTACAGCAGAATTTGTCATTAACGTGAATGATTAACACTAATGTTTACCACAAGTTAAATAAGTTAAGGTAATAACTTAATTAAGTAACTTTTGACTAACCTCTTTTGCTGTCCATCCAAGAACAACATGTAATATTCTGACATTCCAGTCTTAACTCTACATAATTATTCTTGGCATGGATTTCTTGGGTGAATCTTTCCACATCCATCATCATCTGACTGTCGTAAATCTCCAAATTTTGATATCTTGGAGAGCAACTGGATCTGGATGAATGTGGTAGGCCTTCGTCCAGCATTGTGAAGCAATAAGACCCATAACACCTCGTTCTGTTTTTATTTGCATTGTGGAACCCAATCAAGGAGATGCCTAAGTGGACAAATCACGTAAAAAAAAAACAATGATAATAATTTTTCATGAATTTAGACTAACCATTTAAGACCATTTAAGGAGAAAAATACTTACCAATCAGGAAGCTTAACAATTTCATCGCTCCTCTTGGCGCCCAACAAGTCTCTCTGACACCAATTTACGTAACAACTATTTCTATTAGTCAACCTCAAATATCTTTCATTGATTGTGCAGCTCGGAGCCCCTAACCAGAGGTAACAGGGGGATGAAGTTGATTGTAACTCAAAAAGAAAGCAATGTCTTCTAGCCTTCAACAACGACATTGTAATGTGAAACTGAAAGAAGAATAATGACGGACTAACTGAGCCTAACAATTACCAACAAATAATTATGCAAAATTATATTTTAAACGGAAAATACGTCGCTTTTTGCTGCGAAAGGTTTAATAAATGTCTAAAACCAGAGAGCAGAGCATTCGTGTTTCTCAAAGCTGGGAACTGGAGTTCTCGAATGACAAGGTTAATGAACATTAAGAGGTTTTTTTATGAACACATGTGTCAAATTTTCTCAGACATTCGTGGCTCACTCGCAGCTAATTATTATGTAATTATCTTATGTTTTGATATTGATGTCCTGTGGATATTTATAAATCAAACGAATGTTTTTCACTGAGTAAGGCATTTTTAAGCACATTTGTGTCAGCAAGATTGGGACCTGACTAATAAATTGTAGAGACAGAATAATTATTGGTATCTGTTCGCAAACAAATAACATCAAGTGATTACTGGAGTCTTTCAGTGAGAATGATATTTCAATTTTGATTTTGTTACTTAAATTATAAATCATAATATCGTATTTTATTATACCCTGACGCTCGCGCTTATGGCGCTCTATAAATAAATATTTTATCATTATAATAATATTAATTATTATTATTACCATTATCATTATCATCATTATTATTATTATTATTATTATTATATATTTTGATTTAGATTTATTTCAATTCAATATTTCAGTTCAGTTGTCGATCAAATAAGTTTGGTCGTTTCTAATTATTTTTTTAAGCCTTGCATTTCTTGACTAAGATGAAGGTAACCGATACTTGAAAAAGTTTCTACACAAATTTGGCTATTTCAGATAAAAGCACAAGTTTCATTAGCTGCGTGACACTTGAGTGAAACAATACAAATGAGTGATATTTAATCACTTTCGTCTGTTTACTTCTTGTTCACCAGAGCATATTCATCTCCCATTGGCCCAATCACCTTGAAGGAAGAGTGATTTTCGTAGAAGCCACTTGTGTCTTCATTTTTGGAATTAGGCAGTTGCGACGCATTAATTTCGGTTGCCTTAGAATTATGTTCTGCAGACCAATCCAAGTCTGCGTAGAGAATGTTGGTGGACTCAGTTGGACAGTTTGGCAGTTTTGAAGGGTTCACGTAGGTCGAAGAAGTTTCAGGACTGGGAAGAACATCAGCGTAATCCGAAGACTGAAGACTTGCAGGAGAGTTAACTGGATGTGTGATTCTGTAGTTCTCAAAGCTTCTGCTTCGTGTTGTACTGCTTTTCAATTTGTTTCTGCGATTTAAAATTAAGTTGAAATTAACTTTTAATTTTGTAATCATTTTATAACCGAGTGGTTGATGAAATAAATTTTGGAAAATTAAAGGTTCTCAAGCAGTCATAGAGATTTTGTTGAAATTCTATAAATTTGTTGTAATTGTTAATGTAAATGGTGTGTGTTCGATGTAAATCCTGTCTTGCAATGACAGTTGACCATCACCTTTTCCGCCTGAAAACAACAACCAAGAGTGCGATCAGCAGCATTACAAGAGCCAAACTTGCCAGGCCCAAAACCACGCCTATTATGAGCATGTTAGGTTCTTTTGGCAGCTCGTTTTGTTCTGAAAAGAGTTAAGTGCATTGTGTCAAATTGAAATACAACTTAATCAGGGCAGATTGGCAAAGTAAGCATGTATTGGTTCTCACTGCTTGTTGAGTGATTCGACCTGTCTTTACTTCCTGATTTTAATGGAAACGTTTTTGGTAGCGAATTATTACAAATAAATATTCATTTAAATAATACAACTTATTAATTTAATACTTACTCATGCAAATGACGGCTACATGGCGATCGTCGATATTTTGCAAACGCCATGAATTAATATCTGGAACCATAAAAAATACTGTAGCATCCGGCAGTACTTGGTCCAAAAAGTTTTGGTGTACTCTGTTAAACTCTGCCTCTGTGAAGTAACGACAACGATATCATGTTAAAACCAGAAATTATTTTATTGAGATGCTCTTACTTATATTCAGTTTCTTCCATTTGCAAAATGCTCCTTTGCATGTCATACCAAGAGGAACTAAAGAATTAAGCTTTAAGTTTATATAATTAGTAAATTGATTAACCTCCCACAAAATATCGCTATTATAAATTTCCAAATCCCAATATGGAGACTGGCATTTCTCAGCAGTTGTGAATATTTTGTAATCTCCGTCCCAGGCGTAACAGAACTTATCATAGCAGTTTTCATGAGAGATGACAACAGATAGCACTGAAAATGAGCAAAATTTACGATCCTTTTAAAGTGACTTCATTAAGAATTTGAAAATTGCTTGGTAGTTTGTATTTTTTTTATAAACCAAATAATTAAAATACTTAATTTAATTAATTAATTTAACTGCAAATAATTAAAAGTAATGAAGATCAGTTTAAATATATGAAATTAATCTATTTTCAAAATATTATTACAATTATTGCGATAATATTAAGGTAAAGTTCATATAATTTATTTATAACTTAATCGAATATCGAATTCAATCCAACCTGTGGAAAGGAGCAGAAACGATAGATTCATATTCACTATTCCAACTTTTATTTTCACTTTCAATTAATCAATTAATATAAATAATAATAAGTTTGCAACATCGGTTCGATGTAAACAAATTTCTACATCCTCAAAGACTGATGATGACTTGTGGACAATTTAGGTGTTGATTCAGCGAAATTAACTACGATCCTCTGCTGTTGCTAATCGGCGTAATTACAAACCCGTCCTGTAACCAGCTTGCTGGAACCTTGTTCCTTGATTCGTCAAGCATTTACAAACAACCCCTGCATAAGCAACCTGTTTAATAAATGTTTATTCCAAATTTGTCAGGACAAACATTCCTTTTGTTGCTTGCACATGACTTTTTCGTTTTGTACTTTTAGAAAATGATCAGTCTCGGTGAATTTCCGACATTTGAGTTTTATTAATTCAACACTAAATTCCATCAAAACCTCCGACACATAGTTTAAAAGTCTGCCCAAAGAATTACCAACAATTACTCCAAATTATGTTTTTAAAGATTCATTTGAGGCTTTTTCTTGGTGGACAATTTCAAATGGTTCGAGGCTAATTATGGCGTTTCTTCTGCCCATCCTGGCTTGCCCTGGAATTCTGAATATTTAATGTTTAAAGTAAACATTTATTGAGAGTGATCAATTACGAAATTGTTGATGAAATATTAAAACCTTATTTATATAAAATGGTAGTTTATTCGTCGATCACGCGCTGTTCTGTCGTTGTTGGCTATTTGGCTTTCCAAACCTTTCGTAATTCATACAGACTTAATGAAATAATTGCAAGTAAACATATATTATGTAAATCTACTGCAGCACTAGAGTCCAGATTTCTTAACAATCTCTCTCTCGAAAGGCAGAATGAAAGGATGAACATGGTCAGAAAGATATTAATCGGAATTACTTAAATTGTTTATAGCAATATTACAAATTAATTAAGTCAAGTCATTAAGTATAATAATATCTGATTAATATTTAATCGGAATATATTAATCGCTTTAAAATGGGAATTCTATAATTAAGAAGGAATTAAAAAACAATTTAAGAACTCAATTTCACTCGTCACTGGATTGATTGAGAGGTTCTTTAAGGGTTATCAAGGTTGACACCATCATGCCCATCAGGATACCCATGCCAAAGACAATGGTGGCGACGAAAAGGAATCCAATAATTGATTCTGAAAAGAACATTTGTGACGCGATTCAATCAAATTTTAATTTATTTAAATTTAATTATTTATTGCTAAAATACAAGAAAGCAAACATCCTTCCATAGGTTCTACAAATTGGTTACTAAGCACATCTGCTTTTACGACAAGTGAAAACCATAGAACACCTTGTGTATGTGTTGCGGCTAAAATTTCTATACTGGCGTTCTCTTGAAATGATTTTTCGAGGGAGACACGCGCACCGAGGTCGGTTGTTTCATTGAAAATTGTCATCGAGGTGGGGAGGATGGTCTCGGGGCAATCTGTGAATGTTAGGCGTTAGTGTTTAATGTTACTGTTCGATGAATATCTTGAATATTTATTTCTTTATGCACAACTAAGCATTCAGTTTCGCAAATCAAGGATTTAAACTAATGTTTGTTGAGGTCTTTTTGAACGTGGTTATTGATGACCGACCAGTGTCAAGATTAAAAATATGATCTAATTTCCCACGATTTTGTAAGATCTATAAGAAAATAAATCCATGCCACATTTTTGAAACTAAAACTACCTGAAATAAGTCAAGTTGCGTTGTCAAAATATCTTCAAAATAATAATTCAATTAATTTGTAGCTGCAAATGAATGTTTGCCAAGCACAAGATTCCAAAGCAGGGATTCGACTGGCATGTTAGAAACATCCTCGTGCTTCAACATCCAACATTTTCATCAAGATTTTAATTGATATCAAATCTTTTCCTTGGTACTGATTTTACATTTTTTTTAAAGAGTTTTTTAATTGATTGCAACAATCGTTGAGCTGCGATGTTCCTGCTTGTTTGAAGTTTTCGACGAGCGAGAAATAAACAAATATCTGTCGATTTGAAACAACTACGTCACAAGTAGGCGGCTGAAATAACAAAAATATCAGAACTGCAAACTAAGAAAATCGAGCTCCTTTTTTTTAGCGGTCTTCAAATTATTCATTTTGTCATCGTTGCCAAAGGAATGACGTTGACGATGTTATTTTCAGTTCTTCAGAGCAACATCGCCTCTTGATTCCACAGAAACATTCCGAGAACTTCGGACAAAAAAATCGCAACAGAATTAAATTCAAAATGAGTTTAAAATCTGCATCTGCCATCTTCCTCTCCATCTTCCCCTTAGGTAAAGCTTGTTTACATTGACTCATAACTAGTTGTTCATTAGATGTTATTCCAAAGTCTCTGGACAACTATTTTGTAGCCAGGGGAGGTACATCTAAAATGATTTTACTAACTTTGACTTGAGTCCTAGAAAACGCCTGAATGTTGTCTTAATAAGAATGTTTCAAATCTTAATCCAAGTTGTTGTTGTTCCAGTCCTAATTGCGGCTCAACCAGAAAAGACAACATCTTTTCTAACAAAATGCTACACAAACTCCTGCTACAGCTGGGACGTGCTTATTTCTCATTTCCACGATTTGAAAAACTGCCACGAGGATTACATTCCACTGGAAATCCACAAAGAAGAGATTCAGTCGGAAATCCTGGAGTTTGTAACGTCAATTGTGTTGGAAAAGGAGCTGCTTCAGAAAGTCTTCGTTCCACTGAACATGGACTGTTCGAAAAAGACCAAGTCCTGCTACTGGATTTCGAACTATCAAGGTGTTCATGCAACTTTAGATCAACATTACTAAGACTATACCAGTTGATCGAATCAATCCAAAACATAAACAATGTTTAAAATGCAAGTAAACAACCATTTTCAGGAAGTTAATGTTAGACTCTTCTTCCTTGTTTTGTACAGTTTTTATTGTAAAATATAGCCTTACTCAATCTGTTGAATTAAATAGAGCCTTTCATAAAACACATTAACAAAATAAAATTAATTAAATACATTAATAGTTAATAATCTAAGCACTTATTTCAACATTTAAACACTGCACTAGATCTCACTTTCCAAAACTGGGAGGACGACCTTGAACTGCTCTTGGAGACATGGGAAAAGGACACGCTGGTTTACTTGGAGGCCGAAGGAAACCATTCTTCATGGATCATGACCAGGGACGATGGACATCCACTCGCCATGATCTGCATGAAGGGTTGACCATAATTCCACAACATTG
>MPNW01001094.1:7423-27304 GCA_011800805.1 Hirudo medicinalis
AATACAAATGATGTCATGATAACAGTACCGACAACAATACAAATGATGTCATGATAACAGTACTGACAACAACACAAATGATGTCATGATAACAGTACTGACAACAACACAAATGATGTCATGATAATAGTACTGACAACAGTACAAATGATGTCATGATAACAGTACTGACAGCAATACAAGACAACAAATCGCTTGCTTTAAGTAACATTAAGTTATCATAATTATTACTATTATTATTATTATTATTATTAATATTATTATTATTATTTTTATCAACCTTAACCCAGCAATGTGCTCGCGTGCGATTGTGCGCGATCTCATAAGGAAGCGCGTCCAAGTCACCGTTGAAATGATGTCACGAAGAGGTACGATGGACGGATGCAAAACGAATGTCAAGGTCTAAACTGTGACCTGAAGGATTTCTAGCGCTGTCTGAAACCAGCGCTAAACATGACTTAGTCTTCCAAAGGAAGGTCAAGGGTTGTAAAAAGTGGACTTCCGGTCAGAGGGGAAAAAAATCTACTTTGATTGGCTAGAAATTAGGATGTCTTCATCTTCTATTGGCTGGCTATAAATAGAAATAATAGCAAAGAAAAATAAACTATCTACTATTTTTAGAAAAATTTCTTCTTCGTCTACATTCTAGACCATGACCGCCGCAGTAGGGGACTAATTAAGGCTTCAGGTCACGCCCCTTCTGTATCACGTGATGACTACGGCCTGCCAATCAGGTTCGGGTCTCTGACGATCGCCTGAACCGGATGGGGTCTATTGTCCCCGAGGCGTTCCGGCCTGCCGGTGACACGTGCTAAAATAACGTTTCACGGAGTGCTAATTGGGGGATAGACCGTGTAACCAGTGACGACAGTGAAACATTCTACATCCGCATTGAAATGTGCCTGTGGAGGTTGAATGAATTTCGATGATTTCGTCAACTTCCAAAGTGTCAAAAAAAGTAACTAGTACTTAGCAAATAAGACTCGCGGGTAACACAACACAACACAACAAAACACAACACAACACTATCACAACAAAACACAACATAACACAACAAAACACAACATAACACAACACTATCACAACAAAACACAACACAACAAAACACAACACAACACAACAAAACAAAACACAACACAGCACCACACAGTACAAGGAAACACAACACAACAAAACAAAACACAACACAACAAAACAAAACAAAACACAACAAAACACAACACAACACAACAAAACACAGCACAACACAACATAACATTAATTTATAGTTATTTAAGTAGACTGACGTCTGCATGATAAACCACTCAAACAACAACTTCCAAGTACTCGTCCAATTAGGAATGAAAGACCGGCAAAGGATGGAAGAGTAAAAGAAATTGGGAAAATATTATTTTAAGCATTGATTGGCCCTCCTTGACTGGACCAGACTGAAATTCTCTTGAGGTTTTCATTCTGGGAGACGGCGCTATATAAATGGTCTAGGCGCCCCTGATGCTTACGCTTATGGCGCTATATAAATTACTTATTATTATTATTATTATTATTATTATTGTTATTATTATTATTATTATTATCATCATCATTATTATTATTATCATCATCATTATCATTATTATCATTATTATTACTGTCATTATTATATTAATAATAATAATAAAAATAATAATAATAATAATTACTATTATTCAATGATTAGACTTCATTAATTATTATGATAATAATATATCCCTTCGCGATTGCATCATCATCATCATCACTACAAAGTTGTACTATAAAGCAGACGACACCTCTCTGTAATCCAGGTAACAGAGCACTTACCGACCACAGGTTTATCCAGTATGTTTATCCGGCTTATTTGGCCGCTTAAACACCTTTCCAGGGGTTGTGAAATTTTTCCTAAGCATGGATTGAATGTCCACAAAGTGTCCACAAGGTGTCCACGAAGTGTCCATTCTCCCCTATTCATCCATTGATCGCTTATATTTACAGGGAAGGACAAGGAATAAAGTAGACAGTCTCGTTTATAGATTGATGCATTCGATATTTTATCATTTCGTTGTAATAGTATATATATAGTAGTACATAATAAATAGTATACAATATATAGTGTATATAATACTGTATTATTTTAATCGTCATCATCATCAGCATTATTATTATTATTATTATTATTATTATTATTATTATTATTATTATTATTATTATTATTATTATTATTATTATTATTATTATTATTATTATTATTATTATTATTATTATTATTATTATTATTATTATTATTATTATTATTATTATTATTATTATTATTATTATTGTTATTATTATTATTATTATATTATTACTATTAAACTATTTGACATTAAATCAGGAGACACATTCGTCCAACACAGTCTATCAAAAGATAGCGTTTCGTCACAAAACCTGTCTTTATTTGCTCAAGACGTGACCTAACAGTCAGTCCTCCTTCCTTCGTGACATGACTTAGAGACTATTTTGTCTAGTTTTGTCCAATCTCTCTGATGGTCTCACAGTCGGATCACTGATCATCTCAGTGCAGACTCTACGCATTTGAACTTATGTCAGTCAGCACTGGGCTATGATAGTTCGTTGGTTTTTTGTGTGTGTTTTGTTCCGTTAATCCTTTTGCCTCGCTAGAGACACCGGATTATTAAAATGCTAGCGTTTAGCACAAAAGTGTCACATTTTCAAATCTGTCGGTCCCTCTCTTTATCAATTCATGATCTCCATAATGGGTGTCTGGTCCTAAGCGTTGGGCATAATTGGATACGTTGAGGCTAATTGAGACAAATGAGCTTAAGAGATCTGCACCAGGGTTGAATCTCAAGCCCTCCTTAACGGGGGATTAAACATTTTATCCGTACCCTCTCCTTTTACGAGTCTTATCTCTCCATTTATCAACTTCCGTCCGTCGAGCACTGATCCGGCGATAACATTTTTTCTCCCTTATTTACACTTGGATTCTGAAAATGAGGATGCCACTGTTTTCCTTTACTCGGAGATTTTTAAAATATTTTTCAACAAATAACTCTCCTTAAATTAAAATTCTGGCGAGATGTCATTCCAGCCCCATTCCCCAATGAGAGGGTCTATAGCTTGAGCTGGGATTTTGAGCCAAGGTCATTTTCTGCCACTGAGAACACTCGTCCATGTCGTCACCATCGTTAGACTAATCGTTAACACTTTTGAAGATCTCTCATGGGATGTCAATATGCTTAAGTTTTACTCGAGGGAGTTAATTAGTAATCGTGTATCTCCCTGGAGAGAAGGTCCGATGAAAACCCCAAATGGGATTTAGAAAAATTATCGATTATAAAAATTAACAATCACCATGAAATATTTTTAATTGTTACAATTAAATATTAGAACGTGCAATTTATAAAAATTTTCCTTAAAAGTGTTATCCTTTCGTGGACAAATAAATACTTCTAGACTTGAACTCTCTTGAAAACAAAACGCACCCGGCTCCGGCTCAGTTTGAGACGGAAAAGAATATGGCGTCGCGCGAATCGAGTTTGTAAATTGATTCGTTTACTTTGATCGGATTCACTGTGCGAGCGGAAAACAGACCGATACGAGGAGATACAAGTCTGGAAATCATTCCAATTGGTCGTCATTCATTCGATTTGTACTGGATCGTCTTCATACAAACCAGTGGAACATCCTTTACAGAAATCCGATGTATTCAGTATCTGTAGAAGATGTGATATAAAAGATGGCGATGGGTGGCTGTGGTGATGATGGCTATGATTATGTGATGATACTGACATGATGTAATGTTATGTCGGGTCCTGTAAAGGTCGATGCATTGCGCATTGTCTTTGCATTAATTCAAATAATTTTCACTCAAACTTCTTGTCTGCTTCCTTTTCCTTTTCAGTCGTTCTTCGGATTTTTTACTACTTTTTTTTCCCAGCGGACGTGAGTATGACAAATGAAGACGATCGCAATTAGCAGGTCACATGCGCTCCGGGACGAACCGATGTCCGTCCAATTAGCATCAGCACATCCCCCGTTTCATTCCAACTTCCGACGCTACGTGACCTGGCCCAATAGTTCCCTGCACGCTTTATTCAGACAGGACTTTTTTTAATCGATGTTGAGGATGAGGATGGCAAGTGATGGAGATAATCCACCGGGATGGTGCTCATCGTGACTGTGACTGATGTCAAGAAAGGGAACGTTTGCGATTCGCCAAAGCTTGCTGTGCAAGACAATGTTTTTCATGAGATATTTTCAGAAGATGGTTTTCGTTTGAAGGCGAATTAACTGTATTTGCGTGTACGATGGTGATGACGGTGACATCATTAATGTCGGTAATGACGTCATTGACGATGACGCTCTACGATGACAGATGTCACCGGGACGTCATATCGGTGCAAGGTCTTCAGCCGAGCGACGCTCTCGAATGTCTTCTTTTCCAACCGAGAGAGGTGTTTGTGTTGCCCAGTCGAGTGGAACTGCGGCTTTCACCCATGACTGAACATTCATCGGTTGCCCAAACAGTAGGATATTTGCAAAACCCCGAGGAATTTTCAGTTATGACACTCTAGCAATTTTCATCTCCGAGCTGCTCGTCATCCTCTCGCATGCTACTCTCTCTCGCTTTTACTCTATCTTTTCTTTTTTCGTATTGTCTGTTTTTTATTGTACCATTTGGTTGAAATCCTGTAATCATCACCTTGTCAGATATGCTCGAGCATTTTCAATGCTCCTCTTTCATCGCCAGAGATGATAAACACGCGATAAATGTGTGCACGTGAAAATCTTTTTGGCCCTGGGTGGATGGATGGACTATAATTTGAACAAACCAACCAGCCCGACGACCTTGTAGGTTCGTTGAAGGGTTACTTTGTCCCAACAAAAATGTCAGCTGCCTCTTAGCCGAAAGGTAAATGTTGTCATTTTGAAGCAAACACGGCCTTTGTGTGGTCGAACACGCTTGATGTTTCATTGAAAATCATCTCGGCTCGATACACTTGTGTACATTTTTGACTATTAATAGATTGGATTCGTAAATAGCTTTTTAATTTTAACCATCAGGGAGGTCGTGTATTTTTAGAAAATCTGATTTCTTTCATCAATTGTTGTCTTCGAGGTCTATTGTCAACATTTGCGAACATCTTAATTGCCCTCAGTGAGGTCAAACGCCGGGGTTGAAGGTCACTGATGTCGGGGTCACGGATGGGTCGCATTGTGTCTCGAATTACAAAGATTGAAGATTTATTCATGGGCAAATATGGTGAGATTGGATGATCAGGGACATTTGCCTCTGGGGGGGGGGGGGGTGAACCACGAATAATAGGTAACTACTTAAATACAGGGGTGGATTCTTGAGCCCTCTTGCGCACCTTTTATGGACTCGAGGAGTGACAAGTATGCGTCCTGCACGCATGTCAAATGCAGTTTGTCAGCCTCTCAAATGGTCAATTACACTCAAATTATCATCTCCTGTTCTCACTCCCAAATTGTTGCTTTTTTTTCGTATTTGTTTTACGATCTGTCTTTCCAACTACAGGACCATCCATCCGCGGTAGTTTCAGGAGGAACTTTTCCCTCAGGAGGTCGCAAACCTCATTGTGTCAAAAACCCGGACAGTTTAATAAACACGGTCTGTTATTTTAAGTTATTCTAAGAGCTTGTTAAGTTATGCTAAACCATGCCCTATAATTGGTATCTATTTATTTGTCTCTGTTTGATTGAAAGTCTAGTTGATAAAAATTGAGATTCATGGAGAAAAGAGTTTAAAGCAATGGATTTGGGGAGATGGTGACGATTCCAGGGAAAGGAGGTGGAAAGGGGAAGGTGCAATTAGTGGCAGTGTTGGTTTAATGCACAGTCACTGGAGGGACCACCTAGAGCTGCACCTGTATTAAGGAAGCAAAATATAGCATCTTGGCCTCCCCACTTCGTCACGCCTCGATGATTCAACTGTGAGTTTGTCAGTCGCCTACAGTGACATCTCTTAACTGACTCTGATGGTTTAGTCCATTACTGCCTGGTGTGTAAGACGTCTTGTATAACAAGGGATTATTGTGGCTTAATAATGAGTATTAGTTACGCGGTCGAGATGCACCAATAAATATTCCAAATATTAATTATAATAACAACAAGCAATGGTGTGGGAGTTTGGAAATGTCCTTCGATTGTAGCTAATTGACAATATTCATGAAATATTGAATGAAAAGGAAATATTCATTTCGTCATAAAATTGATCTAGCATCGAACCTAAAATAGTCATCAGTCACTGCGTATTTCATCCATCGTCACAAAAAACCGGACCTCATTTGTCCAGACCTGACAACTCATTCCACGATTTCCACCCCTCAATAACACTTCCGAGGCTTCTGAATGGAAAAGCTGGCAAACAATGTCGTGCCCAAGAATACTCAACTTTTCACGGAACATTGGCCATGCAAGTGGAGCGTGAAATTTCCAACTGCACTTGATATTACTTGAGCAATGGGAGCCATTCCATGCGAGATTTTTCCAGCGATACTTAGTAAGTTGTTTCCACTGCGAGATGGATGTGCACCAGTGAATTATATAGAAATTTGTCACTGGGTTGGTGTTGCCCAATAGCCGGGTGGGGGGTGCGACCGCTGAGGGTGAGTCCTCAAATTTTTTTGGAGAGGGTGGGTGATGATGGCCTTCTCACATGGTGATAAGTAAATCCCCAGTGTGCGCATGCTTTAACGTAGTTATTGTCAAAATTCTTCTCCAGCTTCTTCCGCCAACATTCCGCTTTGAGAATAAATTATCTTTTTTTGGTCGTCAGGTGAATATAGTTGAGCAGGTGGTGTTACATAATTTCATGTTTAGCCATATTTTCACTTTTTAGATATTGAATTGATTTGTCTAATTTATCGTGAAAACTCAAGTAAGTAAATACGATGCATCTCGCAACGTGCAAAAACATCAAAGAATTTCTAATTTGCGATGCTCATCAGGAACTTCCCAGCATGTCTCTGAGTGAAATCTTATCAACAATTCAATGCCCCATTGGAACCACTGACCGATTCAAAGATCAATTCACTGAAGACAGACGCACGACCAGCCGTCCCGCGGTAGTTCCACAGTTGATGGCAATTCAGTCCCGAATTTGACCTGTCGAATCAAAGCAGTGTCAGCGGGAGACTGGCGCTGAATACAAATTAGCGTTTCAAACGGTCCAATTAGCACAACTTGACCCGACCTAGACTTTGACCTATTTTCTATTTATTAGGTCACCGGATATGACATCACAGGGAGTGGCTGGTTGTTCAACGAGGGCTTCTAAAGCAACCGCGATGAAAAAGTCAACAAAAAGAATATTGAACTCCTAACGACCGATGTTATGCAATTCGAACCATAACGACTGGTTAATTGCTTTCTGGATAATCACTTTCAGCATATCTTCGAGCTAGAGACTATTCGAAACATGTTTTTTGAGTAAATATTGTCATTAAAAATATTTGTTCGGATGTTTTTGGGTCGGATGGGACGAATTTGATAATTAATTACATTGCCTCAAAACATTGATAATGTCTGATTAACATAAAAGTTTTTAATTAACTGATAATTTAAAATATGGCCGTACGAATGTCAAGGAAATTTGATTTGAAAATTGAGAACCGAGGCCTGGAAAGAGTTTGCATTTAGTAATAAAATTAATGTCACCAAATTACAAATTTTTGTTACATTTATTGCCCTAAGTTTATTGATTTTAAACATTTCCCGATTAATTCAGGTTCTTTGGCGACGCAAATAACACTGGTACTAAAATGTCTTTGTTTGTTTACAAATTCAAATTTGGAATTCCCATCATATTATCGCCGTCGGTAAAATCAAAACGTCATGTCGCTCGAAGTGGCTCTGAAAAGGAAAGAGGCATTAAAGGCACTTCGTCAGCAAATTGAATGCGGTGAAAATAATAAAAATGACGATGAAAAGGATGAAATCGACGAATCGAGGAAGGAGTGAGTGCAACACAAACTTTTAAAAATTATCTGAGACAACGATAAATGTTGAGTCGAAGCCGATAGCTGTAATCAGCTTTAATTTTGAGCTTATTTTGTGATGTCTGCTATTTGTTCGCATCAGGAAGAAATGACATTGTTTTCGTTTTATGTGAATTCATCTTAAATTTTTGTTTTATTAACTAATGTTAAATTCTCATGGAAACTGTTATTCCAGAAGCAGTAGTTCGGACGAAAACACAGTAGAGGAGATGCAAGTGCAAGGTACGGTGGTTTTTCTTTGCATTTCAGATTCAATCCCGAACTGATGATGACATCATGACTGATTCACTCATATTGTGTCACAATTGCAGCATGATTTACATTATTTATTTATTATATATGTTTATTGATTACACACTTGTTTCATCAATCCACTTTTAACAAACCATTAATTTATTATTATTATTAATATTCAGAGTCTGATAACATTTTCTAAATTATAGAGTCACAAGAAAACCAAGACGAAGAGGCAGAAGATGACAATGAGGATTTGGTATGCACAAATTCATCTTAATGCTACATTTTTATGCTAAAATTAAATTTAACTAACAGAACATTAAAACTAGATTACATTAAATATTATTATTGTTATTATTACTACTGTTATTAATGTTATTATTTGCCAGTAACCATCCTCCTTGTGAATTTATTTTATTTTCTATTGCTCATCCACAGGAGATTTCAAATTTGAGACCTAAGAAACCTGACTGGGACTTGAAGAGGAGCATCGAAGATAAACTCAAACGACTCGAGAAGAGGACGCAAAGAGCCATCGTCGAACTGATAAGTGAGTCTCAAACTTGATTTTCAAGTAATTATTTCAGATTTTTCACGGGAATGTATTTTGAATCATCAATTTATCATTTCGTGGCAAGCTGATTTATTTCTAAGATTCGTCTGCATTGTTTGTGCTGTAACTGATAAATTTTTTTTCCTCATCAGGAGAAAGAGTCATGGAAAACAAAAAAGCTGTCGGAGGAGATTGAAACAATGAATTGTCGATCTCTTTTCTTGTTCATAGATGACACCTCGTGAAAATATTGAATCAATAAACTCGAATTGTTTTTAATTTTGCTCGTGGCCACGTGGTTACTGCTAATTAGTGCAAGTTATGGTGCGGACCTAATAATTGATCTAGTCAATCCTACGAACCCAACAAATCGTAAGTAATGATCAGATGGACAACGTTATTGGGCAGTGTGGAGTGCTGGGTTCCCTTTTATTTCCCATTTATTAATAGAAGATAAAAAAAAATTGCAAATCTAGTTTCTATACAAATGGGTTTGTTTTAAGCATCCTTAGATATTTACGAGGTGAGAATTTGTTAATAGATATTAATTCAGGTATAAAGTTACTATGATGTTTCTGTAAAGTAAATAAATATTTATATAATGTAAAAAATTTTAAATTTGAATAATTTTTTTACGAGCCACATCATCTTTAAAACAGATTTAAATGCTGACTCGCTCTTATCTTGTACGCAGACTTTGTTTACGAAAGTATCGGCATGGGGTGTAGGTTTTGCTACTCAGTACTGTCAACACTTTTTCTCGCCAGTTGCGGACTTTCATCTCTCGACATAACTGAACTCTCCTCTTTCCAGTATAGTATAGACATATCCAGTCAACCGGTTATTTTGGACGAGGTTGTGAATTACCCCCAAACAAATGCTTTTCTACTTGTAACGCTTAATTACTAATGCAGAAAATGTAAATTTGTATTTTTTATTTATAAAATCGTTGCAAGAAACACACAACTTGTATCTTTTGCACAAATGTCACAGCTATTGCTGTATTCCAGGCTACAGAGAAAGAAGGCATACTTCTTTCTTCGAAGCATGGACAGAAATACCAGTGCCAGTACGAGTCGTTTTCACAGTTTTCTCAGAAAGTTCGGGAAGAAGAGGAGAATGCCAGCAAGCAGAGTGTCACCGGACTTCTTCAGACGATGGAGGGGAATCCGTGCCTGATCCTGGTGAGATGCGATTCTGATGGAAGTAGAATCAGAGAATGTCCCTCGTTTGTTTATTAATACATGTACAGATACAAATGTCGTGCAATAACAACAATTTTGTTCCTTTAATTAATAATTTCATTGAACTTAATTTGGTTAATTATGGCTGCATCGTCCGGTGACGTTGCTTTCTCGAGAGTGATCTGAAATTAGCACTCGAATTCGGCTCGTAACCGTCGCCGTCGCTTACGGCACGAGACTTTGCCTCTGCTCGATTACGATAACGTTTACGATATTTAGTAAAAATGAATTCATGAAATCAATTCTCTCGTCGAAACCTCGTGCACGACCAGACGACGGGTTGGTGGACGTACGAGTTCTGCTACAAGAAGCACATCAAGCAGTTCCACATGTCTGGTGAGTGAATGTCGACGTTTCGACGACGAGCTCGTCTCACTTCGGAATTCAATTTTTAATTGTAATTGTAATTGTACTTCATTTATATAGCACCACGTGCATAGCGTCAGAGGCTTTTCTCGTTAACCATTTATGTAGCTCTCCTTCCCGAGGGCAGTGCAGGCTGGGTTTTGAACGCGACACATTACGACCGTCGCCATTACCGTCGCGTGCAGGAACTTAACCCGTTCGGCCGACCTGCACTTTTACCTAGTCGAAGATTAGATTCATCAATTGCACAATTGCTTTCTCTCGGATCGTGTAAGCACGACAATCCATAGAAACTCGAGTGCATTGCTAATAACGTGTCATTGGTCGTAGGAGCCGTGTCGCATGTGTTATAAGTGTGCTAGCATTTGTTGATGCCTTCGTTCGACTTCCCAAAACTGCATGTGGCGTTCTTATGAACTTTTTCGACATAATAGAACAGAAGGTCACTGGGGACGTACTCTACCTTGGATTTTATGCCAAGGAATTTGACTGGGGAGTTAAAAGTGAGAAAGAGGTTATTATTATTATTATTATTATTTGTATAATAATATATTGTTATTATTGTGGTAATTATAATAAATAAATAATTATTGTTATTTTTAGTTGTATTTGTATTTTTATCATTGTTATTGTTGGTACGATGACCGACAACATCGTTACTTCTAATCTATTATAATTAATTTGATGCAATCTTTGCAGGTGCCAGAAGTGAGACATCGGTACCATTCCCAGCAGTACGTCAATGGGTCTTTGTGCGACCTCACGGGGACTACGAGGTCAGCCGAAGTGAGGGTAAGTAATAGACATAATAAAGGTCATTAGGTTAGCCAATAAGCCGGAGGTCGATAAATTCTAGCTTGCTTTGGACCATATTTGGACAGAACTTAATGATGTTGTTCTTTCAATCAAGATGCCAATCATTACCACAAATCGATTGGTTTCATTGCAATGATTTCAGTTTGATCAATCACTTCATCAACGAACAAATCATTCATCCAGTTATGGCAAACGATATGTCCATTCTTGAAATGATCATTCCATACTCTCAGTTCAAGTGCAAAGAGGACTCGCTCGACACTCTCGTCAGCGTCGAAGAACCTTCCACCTGCAAGTACCTGCTCCACGTGTCCACCCCTCACCTCTGCAAGCACCCTTCCCTGAGGCAAGTTCCCGAAAAGACGTCCCTGCCCATCGTCTGCAATCCCGTCCTTAGCGACTCAGACTACAAGACTACGTCGAATATCAAAAGAGATTGACCGAGCAGAGAGATAAAGAGGAGGATGCCCAGCTGGAAAGAAAGAGTTTGTTTAATTTGTGTCTTATTATAATAAATAAGTTGTCACTTGATTGTAATTATAATAACAATTTATCATAATTTATGCACTGAACTGGCATCACAGCAGCAAATGCAGATTAACTATAATAATTCATTCAAATCTTATTAATTATTCAAAATGCTAATGAGGCAGTCATCACGATGTCAGATCAGGCCTAGCGAGTGACATGTCATTCTGACAAACCCTCGAAAGCTAACAACTTGACCTTAATAGCTTCTTAACATATACCTAATTATCCTGCCATTCGACACCTTGTGTTGTTCTTTTTGTATGTAAATTGTACAGACTCGTGTTAGTGGCCTCAAGGATCCTTCAGTTTGATGTTTAATAAATAAATAAACAAATAAATAAATATTTAATCAACTTTCAATTGCGATGACCCAATCGTTCCATCGATAACAAAAGACCGCGGCTATTCAGAGGGGCCTGTGAAATCTGGCGACGGATCTTCGGACCTCGACGGGACCTCCGACGACGTCGACCTCGAGGGGGACGGGTTCGGCTTCATAGAGATAGGAAACACGAGGGTCAAGTTCTACGTCCTCAACTACGACGCCATGGCCCAGGACGGTGGGTGCTTTGAAATAAAAAAGTTCATCATATTTTTTAGAAGTTCGAGTGAGGCATGTGCGTGAATTTAAACAGATTACTTTTAATTGCTGATCGTTTTTAATGTTTCAATGATTGTTATTGTTTAAAAAATTAAATGTTATAATGTCATAATTATGACATCAACGACATCCATTTTAAATTGGCCTCAGTGATCTGATCAATTTGAAATTATAAACTTGGTCGAACAATATTTCAACCATCGAACTGATTTTGATTTTGTTCTTTTTCCAATTTACAGACAAGAAATTAAGAGCTGAATCTGACTCTACTGAAGGCACAACCCACAAGAAAGAACTATCACCTCCATCTGATTCATCATCATCATCAACATCATCATCATCAGAACCACCATCAATTTAGAGTCATCATCTTCATCATCTGAGCTTTCCAAGGTCAAGAGTTTAGAATCAGAAGTTCTCGAATTGGACTCAGACAAGGACCGCACGACCTCCGAAGAAATGTTCGGCAAAGACTCGAAGGAGTTCCTCAAGATCTACAAGAGGCTTCTCAGCAACAAGAAACTCAGATCGTTCGTCAAACAAAGTCGCGCCCCGAAAGACGAAACCCTCGATGTCCAGGCAAGGGCAGAGGTCTCGGAAACATCGTCGGAAGACGGCGACGAGGAACCTGCCAAAGAAGACGAAGATCTGTCGATCGAAGATGAAGGACTGATCATACAAGATGCTCAGAGTGCAGATGCTGATGCTGAAACTGGCAAAAAACAACCATCTCCTGCCACCAAAAAGGAAGACGTTACTGACGAAGAGTACGACAAAGAAATGCTGAGAGTTTACCTGGAAGGACTGTTCGCCTCCGCTGGTGGAAAGGAATTGGCGAGCTCTGCCGAGGAGACCGAAGACGTCGTCGAACGTGAGATTGGTGCGTTGCGATGTCGATGATGATTATAATTATGATGATGTTGGTGGCGATGATGATTTGGCTGATGCATTTTTTCGCACCTATTATTAATTACTAATAATGTTATTGTAAATTTAATGAAGATAAAAATTAATTAAGCCTACAAATGCAAATTCATCATCATCGTCGTCGTCGTCATCTAAAAGGAGTGATTGAGGATTTCTTTTTGAATTACAGCCGACAAACGACCGGCCGGCTCGACGGATGATGTGGAAAAACCATCACAAGGAGGAACAATGGAAATGACCAATCATGGAAAAGGTGAAGAAGTCCCAGCCACTACAGAAGGAAGCACGAGTACGAATCTTTTGATTGTCGTCATCGATTGAGTGGCTTGTCGACAATGTTGTATGAGTGTTGATTGAGCCGGTCGATCACGAGCGATTGACTCGTGATCAGCATGGCATCCTTGACAATTTGACAATGTTCCGATGAACTTTTGTTTTCTTTCAGAGTCAGAATCTGATCAGAACATTGTCGGACAATTGTTCAAGAAGGAAAACACCCTGTCGGAGGAGCATAAGAACATTCACAACATGATCATGGCCATCATCGTGAGTTCTTGAAGCTGCAGTGATGGTGGTGATGATGCTGATGGTGATAGCAGTAGTCACATTTTTTCTAAATAACGAACATTTAGAAAGGTAATCGTAGTTTTGGAACATTGTAATGTCCAGAATCCTTTAAATTTGTTTGAAGTTTCTGTTTCTCTTCTTTTTTTGGAGTTAAGTGTTATTTTTTTTTGTATTATCTGATTAGCAGGCTGGTTCTATCAGTTGTCAATAAGTCATAAAGTGAATGATTGAATGACACCTCATTCGACTTTGAATCTTTCAGAAGCAATCCGACAGAGGTGCAAAGGAGGTGAGCAGACATGCGGACATGAAGAAAAATTACGAGTTCGATTGGGAAAAGCAGAAAAAGCTGGCGAAGATTCTAAAGAAGAGCAAGAAGAGGGACGAGCTTTGAGGAGCACGGGAAGGAGCAGAAACGAATAACGAGAAAGTGAAGTCTGAGAAAGAGGAGCGGAGTTTCATTCGATTTCATATTTTGTTTTGTTTTATTTGTATATGTGGCTAATTTATTTTGTTTCTGTGTTTTTCACAATGTACACGCACGACTCCATTCCCATCACACCACCTCGCACAGAGATGCACAGAGCAATTCTCTTGTCCTTGCCTCGCAAGTTTAGACCAGAAAATCTGCACGAGAATAAAACTCAAAAGTGTTGTTTATATTAAATTCTCATGGTCTGCTGCTGTTGTTGTCAAAGTAATTGGCTTGAATCACGACCTTATGACATAGAGTTGTCTCATTTGGTAATCTGCACTCCTTGGGCCTCCACATGGAAATTAGTTTTTGTGTTAATTAAGTCACATTTATTCACAAATTCTTATTTAAAGTCCTTGGATGGCAATGTCTGTTGCTGATCTATCACATGTTAATCTGTACAATCGATGCACAAAAGTTTGTTGGGATACAAATAGGACAGGTACAATTTTCTTTGGAAAAATTCTGACATGATAACTGTGTAAACGTGTTATAAAACCTGAAAAGCATTAAGTATGTAGCTAACATTGAGAAATCAACTGTCTAGAGATTCTCCATCTGGTTATGGATCATACTCATCACTGGATGCCTGGAGTCATCTTACGTCCTTGTCTGCTATTCCTGGAATCTTATGAGAATTGAGGGGCCATAAATGAATGTACCGAAAAGTCCAAATGTCTTTCGTTAATAAAATCCCGCTCGGGTCTCGTGTTTATTTGCGATAAGAACAGGAAGGAGGCGGTAACAAAGTTCTCATTTGCAAATTATTATTTTAAATCGGCAAATTTATCTCAGAACGGAAATTAGTAAAAAACAAACAAGAAGCTTTAAATCTTCCAGACGCGTACCTCGTTCGGCATAAAGTTTGCTGGAATGAAATCACGTCGAATGAGATTAACAACTCGTCCTTTCCTATAATACATGTGTGGAAGGTACGGTGGTTGGAGGAGTGACGGACAAAAGCCAACTCACAGGCGGAGACTTTTGTCAGTTCCACAGAGATTTTCAGGGTCATGAGGAAGGGTAGGGTTATGGCTAGGGTTAAGGGTAGGGTTAGGGATGGAGTTAGGCATCAAAAGTCGCTGCCTGTGAGTTGGCTTTTGCTCGTCACTTGGCCAACACTCGGATAAGATACGATAAGAAGATTCGTTCGTATGAAGATTGAAGATCGACGATTGATCGTAAAATGGTCAGAAGACTCATCACTAAATGAGCTGAATTCTGTTGGCAGCAGAAGAAGCAAACGAAATATAATAGAATTACAAGCAGATTCTAAAATTTCCGTTATCGTTATTATCACTTGAGCCAAAGAAAGTGAGATCAGAAAAACAACTCTGGCAATTCAATTCTTCTTCTACTCTCCAATGTTCCGTCCTTCGCCACTATTGGCCAAACATGGCAGACCAAAGAAACATGAACTCCGTTCTGTCTAGGTTTCCATCCTGGTTTTTGTCGTAAATCTTGATGAGGCTCTCTGCCGTTGCCTGGTCGTAGCCCATCTGCTCCTGGATGACGTTCAGAACCTCGTCGGGGCTCAGGACTCCGTTGCCATCTCTGTCCAGGCGGTCGAAGCAGGCAGACACCTCCTCGTGACTGGAAAGAAGGTGGGTCAATATAATTGATGGATGGATGGATGGATAGATGGATGGATAGATGGATGGACGGACAGACGGATGGATGGACGGACGGATGGATTGATTGTTTTAGGAGGCAAAATGCTTTTAACTAAATAATAGGTTAATCAAAGGTAGAGATAAAATAACGGGTACGTTTTATTTATTTATTTTTTTTTTTATGTAGAAATATTATTCTTCAAATCTATCGAAGATTTTCCAACTTTTGCTCAAACAGATATGTCCTTATCGATCGACTGCAGTAATGAGCAGAAGTTTTTCAAGTCCAATGTTCAACGTTTCTTGCCGCACGAGCAGCCGGTCCGAGCAGCCTTTGTCACTGCCCTTAACCCTCAGAGAATCACCAATCAACTGGAATCCGCCACCAGATTATCCTGTCTTTCTTTGAAATCGACCTTTATTCGGACGGAGGTCACAACCGGGGAAAGGCAATGAAATTTTATGACCAAAATCCTGTAAACATTATGGATCCAGCTTCTAGGTTTGATGGGACAAACACGACTGTATTCTTCGCCTTACCTGATCACAAAATGTTGGCGGATGGCAGCTTAACAGCCTATTGAATCTCTCCTTGAAATCGTTATTAATCATTGCTACGATAGTGAGCACAAAAGCAGTAGGACAATGCCAATAACCAATCCAGGAATGGCTAAGGATTGAACCATGGTTCATCACCACCCTTTTCACCACCACCATCAACATCACCAAGACCACCATCATTCCAGCTCATCGTCGTTGTCATCATCACCTGATTCTGGCCTCCGCGTAAAACGCTGCAAATTCTTCAATGTCCAGCTGTCCGTTGTTATCCCTGTCGAACCTCTTGAGCAGGGAATCGACCCTCGCCTGTGGGAAGTTGAACGGGGGCCGACCGAGAATGGCCGTTGCCTCCTGCAGGCTGATGAGGCCGTTGTGATCGGCATCGTACTCGCTAAATGCCGGGATGATCTCCTGTTTACTGCAGAGGATGATGATGATGATGATGATGATGATGCTTCGGCTTAAAATTTTGCAGCACCAGTGAATTTAATGCTGGTATATTTAGCACGGTTGATTGAAGAAAATTAATGGTATTATTATGCTTCTTGACCCTCGTGACTTGAAATAATTATTATATTTACTTGTTTCAATAAAACATTTTAAATCACCACCCCAAAAACACCACAAGACCCGACCCCCCCTCGGCCTCCCCAAGACTCCCCAAAACCCTCGAGACCCACATTTCTGTTATCTTCCTGATGAACTGGTTGAAATTGTCGGCGTTCAACTGATCCGAGTTTGGCGAACAGGCAGAGGCAGCCTCTTGTTTCTTCAAGCGACACAAGAAGTTGATGGCGCGTTCTTCTGGAAAGTGAAGCTCATCCCTCAACACGGAGAGAGCCTTCTCCATGGCTATTGTATCCTCTGCCTTGCTGGAAAACAAATCGATGAGGAGATTGACCATCGGGTGGCTGCACGGATGGATGAACGACTGACGGAGCGTAGCAGAATGGAATGATGGATGGACGGATGAGTCAATAGATAAATACAGAGGAAAATGAGGGAGGGAGGAGGAAGAGGTGAGTGATTGGTCGATAATAATATGTCAAGTGTTTCTAGAGCTCAGTCAATCAATACGTCACTCGGATTTGAATAAGCAGTGTCAAAGGTCACTACCTCTCACTGAAAAAAAAAAACTATCTTGAAATGAATTTAAATTGAGGTAATGAAACTGAAAAATTATTTCACGGTTCACGGTTTCAATCCCTTAAAATCCCGATGCGAACCCAACCCCCCCGACCGGGATTGATGACTCCAATCGCTCCGAGGTCACGAGGCGCATAAAGTGTACCTGGCAAAGTTCAAAAGGTCACGCAGTGCTCGATCGCTCAGGGGTTTACATTGAAACGAGTTCAGCATCCCAAGACGGATAGGATGAACCTGGGGATTGAACCCACTATCGCCTAATCCATCTGGAAATCTGGTAGAGGAAAAAAGAAGAAGCTTTCTTCAACCCAACAACCATTGCAACTCTGCGTTCATTCATTCATTTTGCACTCAGTCATTTAGTAGACGATGACCACGTTAAATGGAGTACTTGGTGATGACGATGGTGGTGGTGGTGGTGGTGACGATGATGATGACGATGATGATGATGATGATGACGATGATGACAACGATGATGATGATGATGATGATGATGATGGTGGTGGTGGTGGTGATGATGATGATGACGATGATGACGATGATGACGATGATGGTGACGACGACGACGACGATGATGATGATGATGATGATGATGGTGGTGGTGGTGATGATGATGATGACGACGAAGAAGAAAAAGATGATGATGGTGGTGATGATGTCAACGACGAGGATGATGGCGACGATGATGACGTCACGTTGTGTTACGGTCGGTGAATCGGCTGTAAAGAAGGAAAGCGTTATTGATCTCTTTCATCTCCAACTCCCTCTCTCTCTTTCTTTTTCTTCTCTCTCTCTCTCTATTTCTCTCTATCTCTCTCTCTGGATATCCTTTTCTCTCTTTTCGTCCTTTTCAATTCATTCGGTCGCTCTTCCCTTGGACTGGCAATTTTAATTACCACGAAAAATCGGTAAGTCGAAAAATTAGACACTTTGGTTGAGATCTGGGTCCTAAGGCTTTGGACTATCTACGATAGCGCAATAATGAAGATGATGATGACAATGATGATGATGATGATGATGATGATGATGATGATGATGATGACGACGACGACGATGATGATGATGATGATGATGATGACGACGACGACGACGATGTTGATGATGATGATGACGATGATGACGATGATGACGACGACAGCGATGATGACGACGACGACGGCGATGAAGGTAATGATAACCTATACTGACGAACGAACGAGTCTGGTGACCTGGATAATTGCATGACATGACCTTGTTAATCACTGTTGACCGACCATAGAGCATGATGGAAAGAATGTCAGTGTTGGCCGAATGGGTTGCGTTCCTGCATGCGGTCGTAATGGCAACAGCCGTGATGTGTCGTGTTCGCAACCCAGCCCGCACCGCCAGAGAGCGCCCTCGGGTAGGGGCGCTATATAAATGGTAGATCGATTAAAAAAGTGCCTTCACGTCCCATTCGGATGCACGAGGGCACTCAAAAGATCGGCTAAATACAAATGCGGTTTTTATAATCGCCTCACTAACTTGAATTTAGCCTTGACATCCATGAAGAGGCTTCTGGCCTTGTTGTAAACCCCCTCGGTGGCATCGGTGAGCCTTCTGATTGGCTGCAACTCCTTCAGCAGCCCTTCACTCCATCCAGCGGTTTCTTTTGAAGCCATGGCGATTCTAAATAGGGTAGGTCGTAATGATGTGGAAGTCCTGATGATGATATCGACGTAACGATGATGATGATGAAGTTGATGAAGAAGATGATGATGATGACGACGACGTTGATAGTGATGGTGATGATGAACTCTGTCACCATTGTTCTAACTACATCATTTCCATCCTGATTCTCCTCCTCCCCCTCCTCCTCCTCATCATCATCACCATCATCGTCATCTTCATCACCGTCATCATCACCATCAACAGCAGCTGAACCACCATGAATTGGCAATTCCTTCTCGGCTGCTTTATCCATGAGACCTTGTTTTGGTAAACTCCATACGTCGGCGATGACCTTTCACACTTTGACCTTATGACGTCACCTCTACGGAGGCGTAGTGATTTAAGGCGCTGGCAACATCGTGTCGTATGCAATATAACCACCACCTTCGCCATCATCATCGTCATCGTCATCATCATCATCGTCGTCGTCGTCGTCGTCGTCGTCAAATCATCATCATCATCATCATCATCATCATCATCATCATCATCATCATCATCATCATCATCATCATCATCATCATCATCATCATCATCATC
>MPNW01001095.1:0-13517 GCA_011800805.1 Hirudo medicinalis
ATCGTCTATCGTCATCGATCCATCATAGTCATCGTCATCATCATCATCATCATCATATATCATCATCATCATCATCATCATCATCATCATCATCATCATCATCATCATCATCATCATCATCATCATCATCATCATCATCATCATCATCATCATCGTCGTCGACGTCGTCATCATCATCATCGCCGTCATCGTAATCATAGGGACATGAGCTTGAATAATGATCCACTCACCTCAAAATCAGCATCTCCAACATGGCATTATTTTTTGTCTACAGATTCCTCAGATCAGCTATGCCTCGACCGGTATCGAGTTGAGTGACAAGACTAGGTATGTTGTTGTTGTTGTTGTTGTTGTTGTTGATGTTGTTGTTGTTGTTGTTGTTGATGTTGTTGTTGTTGTTGTTGTTGCTGTTGATGTTGTTGTTGTTGTTGTTGCTGCTGTTGTTGTTGTTGCTGCTGTTGTTGTTGTTGTTGTTGCTGTTGAATGTTGATTGTTATTCACCAATGTACAGTTGATCTTAAATTGAACATCCCATCAGGACACACAAGTTGCTCAAATTTTAATAACTGTCGGAAGCCCACAATAGAGTGTCTGAAGCACGTTTTCAGTTAAAAAAAAAACATTCAGTGCATTGCTCTCCTTGTTCGAATCCCACCACTGGCCACCAGATCTGACCTCCAAAATAAACGACCTTGACCTAAGCCCCCCCTTGGCATTAGGGACACTAGCTCAACGTCAGCGTCAATGGTTTTTTTTTCTTAAATTTTGTGGCTATTTGTCTTTTCGGGAGCAACAGAATTTTCGAATAATAAGAAATATATTTTAAGATTGGATGTTTATTGTTATTATTAATATTGTTGTTTTATTTTTTTGCAAATATGACAAAATCCGATGCTTTTCCTGGAAACATAAATTGAAAATTAATAATAAAACAAGATAAAAACAACAACAAAAAATTGATAACTGAAATCAAATAAAAAAGCCCTGACGTCTGTCGATCCCTGAGTCTGCATTTTGAAAATCCTTGAGTTTTGAGAATTGAGAAAAATATTTTAAAATAAAAATTTGTGATGAAATAACTTTATCAGACCTCAGACATTTACGAACAAGACAGCCAGGACAATGGCCTTCCTCCTCCCTCCGGCAGCAGAGTAGCATTCCTTCAAGGTTGCCAGACATGAAGGTCAGCCTGCTGGCAGTTCTTGCCCTTCAACTCCTGGCGGCTTCGGGTCAGGAAGTGCAGACAGCTCTTGATAATTCCTCTTACCCTGACGACGACAACAACAACAGCAGCAGCAGCAGCAGCACAATAAACAACAACAACAACAACAGCAGCGACGACGACGACGACAACAGCGGCAGCAGCAACAACACGTCCAGCAACGACAACAACAACAGAGAAGTCGTGAAAAGGTTTCGCATCGTCGAGGAAATGAACCCCAACACCCTGGTGGCCGACCTCAAGAGTGATCTTGACCTGAGATCGCAATTTCCTGCAGAGGTCATCGACGACCTGAACTTTGTCATACTGAACAGGCAGGATCAGTTTTTCACGCTAGAGCAGAGATCGGGGATACTGAAGACCAAGAAGAAGATTGACAGAGAGTCTCTATGTCCAAACTCTATGACATCACAATCGTCGTCCTCCTCCTCCTCCTCCTCCACTTCCTCATCATCGCCATCGTCATCATCATCATCATCATCATCATCGACGGCGAGTTATCGCTCGAGGCGAGATTTGAAGTTATTCGATCAAATGACAGTGAACAATTCTCCCACTTCTCCTCGCCTATTATATTTCCATTCTACGTCATCGTCATCATTTCCACATTCATCATCGTCATCATCATCATCACCGTCACCGTCATCATCATTACCGTCGTCGTCATCGTCACCGTTGACATGGACATCATTATCGCCGATTGCATCGTTGTCATCATCGTTGTCATCATCGTCTCCACTACCATTACCACCACCATCTTCATCATCGTTATCGTCGTCGTCATCATCGTCATCACCATCACCAACGATCTTCACGAGAACAACCGAGCTGTCATTGCACAATCCGAGGACATCCACTCAGCGTTTTCATCATCATCGCCATCCTCCTCCTCCTCCTCCTCCTCGTCGTCATCGTCATCATCATCATCATCATCATCATCATCGCATCCCTCTCGACCATCGTCGTCGTCGACGTCATCACAGCCGTTCGGGAAGGGCAGCCGAGGAGTGCTACGTCAGAGTTGACATCATCATCCAGCCTCTGAGACATTACAAGATCCTCCGGCTGAGGATCGACGTCGTCGACATCAACGACAACGCGCCTCAGTTCCTCCAAGATCAGCTCCACCTCTCCATCCCTGAGTCTGTCGAACCTCTGACCACGTTCCTGGTGCCGCCAGCTACGGACCTCGACGGGCCCAGCAACGGCATAGCCGGCTACGAGATGGTCCCGGCCATGGGCGAGTTCGAGCTGCTGTACAGGGCCAGGGGGGGCAGTGCAGCTGGAAACCAGTTGAGGTTGTCACTGAGAAAAAGATTGGACAGGGAGACTGTTGGTTCTTACGCTTTCAAGGTTTGTGAGGTGCTTGTGTTGTTGTTGTTGCAACTGTTGTTGCCATGGTCGGAGTGAGACGCCGGGGCTGTTGCTATCGTGATTGTAACTGTAGTTCATTTGCGCCACAGCTTCAGAAGCGATTTTGTTACTGGCCATTCATGTAGCGCTCCTTTACAAGGGCGTTTGTGGCAGTGCGATTTGAGTTGCGAACACGACACATTACGACCACTGCTTTTACCTTAGCAGGCAGGAATGAAATCCTCTGAACTAACTTGCGCGCCTCATCACAAGAATCAAGCTAGCCAAAATGTCTGGAGTTCGAAACCTGACAAAATCCAACCATACCTGGTGAAATAATTCATAGTTAATCACAATTCAGTAATTCTGAAACAAACAAGACCAAAGCAAGATTCGAATCCGGGACCTCTCGATCCATCCTGATCTCACTTCGACAGCCTCCTTGCCGACATCAAAAGAGAATGATTAGTTGCCCATAAGTTAAATTAAGCAATCAAATTCGGCGCTGGTCGGGCGCTAGACCGGGATTGAAATATTGCGCCAAATAAATTATGCGCCGTGAAGTTATGAGATCCTCCTGTGCCTCGAGATTGATCTCGAGACTTCGATAAATCTTCCGCACTAGGCTGGCATGTCTGCAGTCTCGGACTGCCGTTTGGAATGCAATCCGAAAATTATATTTCGACAAATTCGTCGAGCTAAAAGGAAAACAAACAAAAAAATGGACGAAAATAATAAATATAAATAATTTATTATTGATAATAAAAGCAATAATGGATAATCATCGTCGTGATGATATTTTTCCGAATGGATTTGCTATTAGCGGCGATCAACTAACGAATGTGTTTTCAATATCCATCGTCATCGTCGTCATCATCGTCGTAATCATCTTTATTATCATGGTGATCATTTTCCCGTCACATCCATATTAATAATAATAATAATAATAATAATAATAATAATGATAATAATAATAATAATAATAATAATGATAATAATAATAATCATCATCATCATCGTAATCGTCATCATCATCATCGTCGTCATCATCATCATAATCATCATCACTATCATCATCATCATCATCATCACCCTCATCATTACCACCACCAGGTCCTAGCCGTGGACGGCGGCAATCCAGCCCTGACGGGCACCATCGCCGTGACGATCGAAGTCGTCGACGTCAACGACAACTCGCCGCAGTTCGAAAACTCAACCTACGAAGTCAGCGTTCCGGAAGACGTGCAGCGCAAATATCCCATCCTGCGCATGCGCGCCCACGATAGAGACGCCGGCATGAACGGTCATGTGACCTACGCCCTCAGCGACCAATCAAACGCCGAGTTCGGTCACGTGTTCGGCGTCAATCGAGAACTGGGGCGCCTCTACGCGAGGGCTGAACTGGACAGAGAGAAGCAAGACGTGTATCTCTTGTACGTAGTTGCTCAAGACATGGCGCCGAGCGACTCGCTGGCGTCACAGGCGACAGTCGTCGTCAGAGTCACGGACGTCAACGACAACGCGCCGACCATCCGCGTCAACAGGAAGCGCACGCCGACTGAGGTTGCGTCGACTTCGGGCAACGGAAGCTTCGTGGCGCACTTCACCGTCGATGACGCCGATCTCGGAGAGAACGGCACCTTTTCCTGCTGGCTTAGCGCCAATGCCAAGGAGAAGTTTCAAGACGTCCACAAATCATCATCATCATCGTCATCATCTTCGTCGTCGTCGTCTTCGCCACCATCATCATCATCATCATCATCACCGTCGTCATCGTCATCATCTTCTTCTTCGGCCATCGGTCGCCGTTCCTTCAACAGCAGCTTCGATATATTGCGCATGCATCCTACTGAGTACAAGATTGTCACTTCAAAAGAATTCAGTTGCCATCTTGCTCTGGGCGATGACGTCATCGTGAACCTGTTAGTCACGTGTCAGGACCATGGCCGACCGCCCTTGTCGTCGCAAGAACCACTAGTCGTCAAAGTGGTCGCTTCGACCACCGCTAACTTCAGCACCGGCGACTATCACGACTTTCAAAGCGTCGTTTTTGGCCAGACGCTGGTCTTCTCTGAGGACGTCTACCATGCTCAGATTGAGGAGAACAACAAGATCGGCGCCGTCTTGAAGCAATTGAAGCTCGTGTCGCGTCCGGCTCAGGGCGTCAACGCCAGCGCAAAGTGGCCTCATCACAACCCTGGCGCCAGTACGCGTTCGAAACCTGCCAATCAGCTCAGGTACGCCATCAAGCGAGAAGAAACAGCGTTCGAAGATGTCCTGGAGATCGACGCCACCAGCGGCGTCATCACGGCGCTAGTGTCCTTCGATCGAGAGAACAGGAGCATCTACGAGTTCGAGATTCACGCCGTCGAGGCCGATGTCGGCCCGCGTCAGACGCCGCATTTTCAAGGCCAGCAGAAACACACTGCTGGCCGAGCCGTTCAGTCGTCCGAAGTCGTCGCCAAAACGAAACTGAAACTGCACATTTTGGACGTCGATGACGAGAGACCTCATTTCACGAAGCTTACATATTACTTCTTGCTCAGCGAACTTCAGTCCGGCATGGTAGGTGCGTTTGTTGGCATCGTCAGGGCTGTGGACAAGGACAGTGCCAGTCACGCTCGACTCACCTACCGGCTCGAACCTCTGAGATTCGATTCCTCAAAAATCCAAACTGCTGCTAGCCGTCCGACCCATCACAATGTCTTACCCTTCAAGATCGATCAAACCTCTGGCATAATTTCTCTTTTTCGTCCCCTTGCCGTGGAAGACACCGATGCGCCTTACTCATTCCTGGCCGTGGCGAGTTCGAGCTACCGGGGTCAGCCTGCCGAAACATCGGCCACGGTGGCGGTCGAAGTGAGCGCAAAAAAGTGGAACGCATATCGCTCTGAGACCTCGAGAGACAATCCAGAAACGCAGAGTAAAACCAGACTGGATTTGTCTTCTCTCCAGCAGACGACGTCTCAGTCTGGAGAGAAAATCGCCACCGTTTACTTGGCGTCAGAGGTCAAAGCGGGGGACGAACTTTTACGCTTGAACTTGCGCCGAGAGCAGCTCAATTTCCAACTGCCGCAGAAGAATTTGGAGTTCAAACTCATCCAGCAGCACGAAGGAGACCGCCTCAAGAGACTCAAAACTCCTGCCGACAGTTTCGAAATCGATCCCAAATCCGGCGTCATCAGAGCGTCAGTCGACGCCTCTTCTCTCAGCGCCGACTTCGACGTCATACTTCACGTCATGCTCTTCGAAACCTCGACCCTTCCAGATAATTCAGACCACAAGGACTCCAAGGACAAGCAGCATGGTGAAGCTCACTCAAGGCAGCACCGGCCATCCCATCAGGCTTCACATCTTCTCGACACGGCGCCAATTCGCGTCGTCTACCGCCGGGATGTAGCCGACGGCTCGTATATGTCCGCCCGAAACGTCTACCGACTGCTGGCAAGCGAACGGCTGGCCGTTATTCTTTCTGTGACCTTGGTGGCCATATTTGCTGCCATAACCTCTTTGCTGGTCATCATATGCTTCGCCAGACTTAGAAAGCAGAGGCAGACTGCCAACGCGGACAAGGAACTCTCTCTCTACGAGAGATCAAACACCATCAACAACAACGGCTTGGTCAAGGAGGACTGCCAGAGTGCCAACGAATGTCCGGAGGAGGTCCTGACCTGCCCCGATGATTCCGCCAACTCGACCAACGGACTGCTGACCCTCAAGTCAAGAGAAATGGTTACTTTTGTTTTGATCGTTTGAAGCTAAAGTTTGATCATCACTATTACGATTATAAGATGATGCTAACTCCCCTCGAGTTCAAAACCCAGGTGGAGATGCGACTATTTATGATGAAAAATCAAATTTCAAATTAGAATATAATTAAGTCTAATTCTAGATTACATTAATAATAAATCTTTTATTTGAATTCTAGTAATTCTAAAAAACAAACCCTACCCAAACTATCGATCGCTCTCTTGCGGCTGCAGCTGCGGCTGCGGCGGTAGACGCTGCAGACGTGCATGCGGTCGGTGTGGTGAGTGTGGTAACAAGAATCCCCTAATGGGAAACCCTATCATGAGTCCATTAGCCGAAGGATCAAATTTCAGTCAACAATTTTCTCTCTGCAAATTTTTTTTTCTGCTTTACAACGGATTTTCTGTTGACGTCCTCCAAGTCTCCTCGTTTCCGTGCTGAGAAATGAAAACCACGTGAAGACGTTTTTAATTACATTTTGAATAATTAATGGTGTCGAAGACGATGACGACGACGATGACGACGATGACGACGATGATGATGGTGATGATGATGGTGATGATATCAGTGATAGTAATAGTAATAATAATATTATTAATAATGATAATAATAATAATAATAAGAAGAAGAAATAATAATGATAATAATATTAACAATAATAATATAATAATAATAATAATAATAATAATATATGATAATAATAATAATAATAATAATAATAATAATAATAACAACAATAATAATAAATATGTCCATCATACATTTTCCAACACTTCGTCCTGTCGCTTCAAATAAATAGTTACAAAGATCACACATTTCTAAGCATAACAATTATTAATATTTGTTTTTAATATAATTAATATAATTATTCTAGTTTATTTAAAAGAAACAATTTCAAATATTTCAGGCACTACAATCATGAAAAGCTACAATAGTTACACTTGCAGATCGATAAGTTGCCATTTTTGATTTGTGAACGATTGAAATTAATTAGTTTCCACGTGTGCAGAAGAGGACAGGCCCGGGAAAATTATATAAGGAGGCAGGTTTGGAACAGAAACATGGACTCAGTGAAGAGGTTGACAGATGTTAACTCTACCTGTGAAGGTTGATTACTACTGGTATTCTATTTTTAAATTAATTCTGCTATTTTTATTTTCAGACAAGTATGGCCGAAGTACGCCTCGTCACGAGTCTGTTCCTGCTCATTGCGGTGTTTCATGTCTGCTCAGCTACCCATTCCAACGAGACGTGGGTGAAGGAAGGAGACAGCTTCAGAATAGGAATGACAATGAGCATAATAATATGACATTATTTTATTTCAGGTCACACGTTGTCGTCACCAGTGATGTCATCGTACCCAACACGGAATTTGCTGTCCTCATCGAACTCGACCAACTGAAGACCCCCGAAGATCCGAACCTGCACATAAGCATCGAGATTCAAGATCTTCTTCGCTTCCAAGATGTTTGGACACTTGATCTGAAACAAACTCGACCATGTCAGCACTTTGTGACATCCTCACGAAGATCATAATTATTTCTTTAAATTTTTAAAGTATCGATAATAACTATATTATTTTAAGACATAAATATTTTTATTCCTCCAGCATTTTCAAGAACCTTTCAAATCTTGGTTAGAAGCACGAAATATTCAGTTTGAATAATTTTATGAGATTACAAATTGCAATTATAATTAACCGAATTATAATTAACGAAATTATATTTTTTTAGATTCCCTCTGAGGAGAAGCTGCTGAAGGAGAGCCACAAAGTGATCATCAAGTCGAAGGGATGCGTTGAATTCGAGTACGAGGTCCTGCTGCCAGTGGAGTGGAAGAACATCAGCCTTTCCATCAGCTCCGACAAACAGCACTACGAACCAGGAGATGCAGGTAACTGTTTATTTTTATTTGATTAAAGTCCGTTGCATAACTAAGATGATTTGGAGACAGGTAATTGCGAAACGTAGTTCATTTATCTAGCGCCTATTGCTCTTCTTTTTTTTATAGCATGGCAGTTCTGGGATGCGAACACGACACGTTACGACTGTTTCCAATGAGCTACGAACCTATGAGCTAACTTCGTGGCCAATGAAACTTTCTTCGTTTGAAAGACTTTAAATTGTTTTCATAAAATTTATTTGTTTGTCATTTCAGTGGAACTGTTTGTCCTTGCGAATCACCACGATATGAAACCGTTTGCTGGACCTTTGAATGTCACCATTTACGTGAGTGTCTTGGTGAATACATTTTCTTACATTGCACGGCAAGCAATGAATGCTACAATTTTTTTATAGGACTCTCGAGACTTTGCTCTGGTTAGATGGATCAACGAAATTCCTGACAATGGTCTGTAACTTTCAAGTTCATTAACTTTATTTTGGTTGACATCAAAATGTGATAAATTAAAACTACACTTTTTTTAAAGGAGTCATCAGGCATCAACATCGTCTTCCGTTGGTGCAAAAACCAGGAGAAGTCATCATTTCCGTTGAGAATCACGTTAGTTTTAAAAATATTAGTGGGTTGCTAATAATTTCAATGTTTCCGAGCATTCCTAAATGTTATTAATTAAACAAAGTAAGTCAACGAATGAAATAAATGAGTAGCGGTTACTTTTTCATCGAGCGGTGATAAATTTTCAGGAGCAAGTTGTGAATGAAACGATTCAAGTTGAGGACAAAGGTATTCTAATTACGTACAACATCATGGAAAGTTGACACTAACATGTGCAATTGTTTCAGAGTTCAAACCTTTCCTGGTCGAGTTGCTTGCATCTAGATATCACAGCATTCACGTTTCTGACACTCAGAAGAATACGAATCTTTCCATTTCCATTATTGCCAAGTAAATCCAAAGTTTTGAATTCCATGTCTGAATTTAGTTCCTGGCAATAACAATTATTTATTTTTTAAATTTCAGCCACCATTCTGGAGCCCCACTACATGGAAGAGCCAATGTCACCGTGAGACTTCATTCCGAAGAAAAATGGTCTCATCTTGATTCAGTTGATGTGAGAAATCTTCATTACAACAACAATAACATTTTTTCATAATAAACAATTTTAATAAACTTAATTATATTTTGTAAATGTAATAATTAAACGCAGGTCCTGCATGGATATGGGGAAGTGTCAGTAAACCCGAATGAACTGAAGAAGCTTTTGTCGAGCGAAGAATCACTTCTGAACAAATCAGTTGAAATCTCAGTCAGGGTCCAAGAACTTCCTCAGCCAGGTCCACGAGACAAGTCGTTGAGACACAGAGTCCCCGGTCACGTCGAAGAAAATGTCAACCTAACTTTCCTGGACCAATCTTACGTGCTCACCTTCCACGAATTCACTCCCAAGGCATTCAAACCAGGCCTCATTTTCGTTGGCTACGTTAGTGATTGAACATATGAATATTTAATTAGTGATTGAACATATGAATATTTAATTAGTGATTGAACATATGAATATTTAATTAGTGATTGAACATATGAATATTCAATTAGTGATTGAACATATGAATATTCAATTAGTGATTGAACATATGAATATTTAGCTTTAAAATTTAATGAAATAACTAAGCTTTATTTCACACAAAGGTGGAATTGAAATCAGTGAAAGAATTTGAATTTGAATCAAGCGAGGTCGAGGTAACAGTGAAGGTGTCGCACTACAAGACGTCCAAGTCTGAAGAGCCATCATCTGTTGAGGAGCTCAAGGTCCTCCTGGTTCCAAATAGTGTTGGTCAGTTCACGTTCAGAGTCCCTTCCAACGATGGCAGGATTGATCTTGAGGTGAACACAGTTGAAAATCGAATGTTGTTAAGAACATCATTTTTAAATGATAACATTGCAACGCAACAGGCGGTGTTTGTTGACAAAGAATCTGGAAAAACTGTGAAAGCACGATTGGACAAACTTTTGCCATTCAAAACCAAAGAAGGAGGCGGTCATGCAATCCAGGTTTTGCTTGATCAAGAACGACCAAGAGTCGAGGTGCACCTTAAGTCGGTGAAAAAAGCAAACTTATGTATGATGTTAACATTTATCTTTTTTAATTAAGGTCGGAAATTCCCTGAAAGTGAAAATTGAAAGCACCTTCCCAAATGATAGACTCACGTACCAGGTCAGTTTATTTGACAACACTAAATGATCACAATGAACATTATTATTAACGCAACATTAATTTCCTTTCAACAGGTTTTCAGTGAATCGGTGTTGGTCCTGTCTGGTGACATTTGCTCGCCAAAGCCGTCAAAGAGTCACCAACTCTCTCTCCACATCCCGAAGAATGTCAGTCATCTTTTGTCTTCTCCTCGCCTTGTGGTTTGGACACAAACTCCAGGTCATGAAATCGTTGCTGATAGTATTTTATTTCTTGTCGAACACGAAGAAGAACATAAGGTTCGTTGTTTTGGAAATTTAAAAATTATAAGCAATGATAAATTTCAAGTTGATGATGGGGAACCATATTTCACGCAGGTGGAGATTGGCGTGTCTGCTCACTTCGTCGAAATTGGAGGCAAACTTGAAATAAAAGTGAAAGCTGAACCACATTCTGAAGTTAGAGCCTTTGTGACGGAAGACATGCCAGTATTTGATTCAGAACAAGCAGAAGTTTCCAAAAAAATTGCAAGTTTTTCTAAAATGAGATTTTGTAGTTTATAATAATAATAATTTATTATATTATGCAGTATACGTAATATAATAATATTAAATTAAAATAATTAAATAATATTATAATTTATTATCTAAAAACAGGCCCGTGAAAAAATGAGGAGGAAAATGTTGAAATTGAAATCTTCGTACGTGAGATATCAGTTGGAGACCAGTTGCCTCAATTGTTCGACAATTCCTGATTCTGACATCGACTCTGCCAAGATTTTCAACGTTGGTCGTGTTTGTAAAAGAATGCACACTGCATGCTTTTCTGATAGAAAATCAAATTTTAAAGTTGCTTTTTTGTCACAGGAATCAAATGCTCTGATTTTCACAAATGGAATCCTCTACCAAGGTCTCGTGAAGTTTTGAGCATTTTTTAATTTTCAGTCTTGAATAATAATGTGTGATGAAAAATATTACCCTTGTCAGATGAAGTAGACTTAAAGTTCCCAGACAACGGTACCTGGGCAGACCTTGAACTCACCCAGTTGGATGTTATTGACAACTTTGAACCTGCATGTTGGAGAGCCCTTAAGATTGGGTTGGTAGACTTCAAACAGTACTTTAAGAACAGATAGTTGAATATAATTGAAACATTTTCATTATTTTCTTATTTATTTATTTCAACTCTTTATTGGACATATAAATGTAAAACATTTTAAATTTCTAGGTCGAATGGCAAGGCATCCTTCAAGTTGACTGGCTTTGACAAAGCAGCTTTGTACACTTTCTCAGCGATCGCCATCAGCCCTGGTAACAAAGTCACCGTTGCTGAAGAACCAGTCCAGGTAAGACAAAATTTTATTTAGTTGTTTAGAGCGATAATTATTCTTATAATGCATCATGTCACATTTCGCAGGTGTTGATTGGGTCTCGAATTCTGCCTTCTCTCAGTCATCCTGAAGAAATTTTGAGAGATGAAGAATTTTTGGTGGAAGTAATTATTTTCAACAACCACACCGAAGAAGCAGAGGCGAGTATAACTGACATTCTCAATTTATTTCCTTGTCAATCTTCAGGCTCTCAATTATTTTTCATAGGTCGTCGTAAGCATCAAGGAAAACATAGGAATGAAAATTTTGTGCCAAGAAGTGAAAGCCCAAAGTGTCAAAGTGAGATAGACCATTTAATAAATCTAAATTTAATTAAAAAAATTCTGCTGCAGGTCGGACCAAGACGTGAAGCTGTTGTTCAGTTCTTTGTGCGTTCAACCACAGACGCATCGAGCAAATTGGACATCCACGTGGAGGTTGGGAGCGAAGGTGTTCTTCAGATGTTGGAGTCTACAGTTAAAGTTAAAGTAAGTTTACAATACATTCAAATGCGAAGACCTGTCGATACATTGCTTAATCGAGCATCGTCGTTTCAGTACGAAGACCTGGAAGTGAGAGATGACAAAACGTGGTTGTTGGACAATTTCCAAGGAAACGAACAACTAGAAATTGATGTGAAGAAACAAATCAAGGAAGTCATCATCAACACACAACAAGAAGAAGTTCGAATTTATGGTAAGAAATTTAAAATATTATAATATCTTGTTAATTGTTTCAGCTTGAAATTGTCATTTCGCAGGTGACTTGTTGGGACCTGTCATTGAGAGAATTTGCCATGGGGATTCGAATCCTTCTTTGCTGGAAGATAGAACCAAGCTAAATTTTGTTCAAACCCTTCACGTCATCAAACACATCGCCAACAACTCAATTTTTGAGAATGCTCCGAAGATAGACAAACCAATTTTGAAGAGCGATCAAGTCCATGGCTTGTTTAGCGTCAACGTCGACAGAGAAAAATGCCTCAGATCAGGACTGGAATGTTAGAACAATTTTATTTTAGTTTTACATTGCAACATTTACATATAACATGGATGAATGTTTCCAGCTATTCAGTACTTGTTGAACAAACAATACCCTGGTGGCTTCTACTCCTTCCATCCCGGATCGTCTGGATACTTATGGCGAGTTTGCAATGGTTTCAAAATAAAAGTGCAATATAATTATTATAAACGTAAATATGTAAGAGATAACATATTTCCATTGCTTTGTTAGGTTGACTTCAATGATGTTGGATTCCATGGTTGAATTGGTACAAGTTCTGCCTCGTCACAACGAAGAAGCCGAAAGAGCACTGAGGTGGCTGGTGAGCAGACAAAAAGAAGATGGATCGTTTGTGGAGGAAAAGGAAGTTCTCTCTCTGAGAGTAACTACTGTTGAATTAATTATTCTTTAATTATTTATACTAAAAATGTTGACATATTTATTTTATATTTTAAGGTTCACAACTTGAAGGACATCCCATTGACAGCCCAAGTCGTGAGCAGCCTCATCAGAGCCAAAGAATACCTACCTGTAAGTTTTAATGCATGTCACATTCATCTTGTACTAAATGACATCTGTTATTTTACCGTTAGTTGGGGAAAGAAGATGTGAAGTTGATTGATGCATCAGTTTCAAAATCGATGAAGTTTTTGGAGGAGGCTCTTGCAGCCAAAGAAGTGGCCGTCGATGCTTACCTATTGAACATTGGAGCTTACGCCTTGGTGCTG
>MPNW01001097.1:7508-17626 GCA_011800805.1 Hirudo medicinalis
ATCGTTTCTTAGTCGTTTTATTGCAAGCTAACAATTCGACATCCTTCGATTGTAGAGCCTAACTCGCGACGAAAAACTTTCGACCCTGAGGAGCCTCGAGGAGTTGATGGAGAATTCTCCGGTCGGGGAATTCCACTCGAGACTAAAAATAGTCCTCTCCTTCCGTCGTTACCTCTGCCACTTGGTTATGGAGGTTGCCGACGACGACTGCAAAAAGGCTCTCGGTATATATGCGTTAAATTCCAAATATTTTTTAAAGAACATTTACGTTCTAAATCATCGATAATTTCATTTTTAGGGACGCTGGCGAACATCTTCCAAGGCGTTTACGAACATTACCATCAGTTCTCTGCCCCCGTCGGAAAGGCTCTGACGGATTTGAGGGGGCCCATTGAGAAGGAACTGAAGGTGAGAAATGGAACGAGGATGCCGAAGAGTTGTTTGTGACCGGTCAAAACGACTTGTTTATCTTCCAGGACCACATCAAGATCGTGACGCGATCTAAGGACGAAGACGTCAACTACTTCTCCGTTCGTTCCCTCTGCCACAAGTCACACAAGGCCATCCACAAATTCACCAAACAGTACAGGCTCCACCTACAGCAACCCGTCAGGCCGTTGATGGTCGACAAGCTCGTCGATTGGCAGAAATCTACCGAGGCAGTGAACAAGCCGGCCAATAGGAAGAGGGGTCGTTCGAAAAAGGAAGCCGGCGAGGGCGCAGAATTGTTTTTCGATTTGACTCCGGAGATGTTTGCAGTGCCATTGGTCAGTAGCTTCAAAGAGTATTAAGTTATACTGACTAAAGCAATATTTAACCTTGTCGTTATTATTAACAGACGGAAGATGGGCAGACCAACACCATTTTCAAGAAGATGTTGTCCTTCTGCAAGAAGATCATCAACCAATCGGCTCTCAAGAAAAACATCGGCCAATTGGATTTGTTTAACGGTCGGTAGCGAAAACACGTCATCGGACGATTTTCAATATATTTAAACATCATTGGTAATGTTTCGAGATGATTGCATGCAATTTGATTGGCTGTTGTAGGAGATGTCCTAGAAACCATCCAATACTTGGAGGCCATGAAGCCGGAAGGAGGAGCAACGAAGGAAAAGAGAATCAAAGAGTTGAAGAGGATTCAGACGATGAAGAGAAAGTCACTGAACGATTTATTTAAGGCCCTCAAATACATGGGTCAGTTGCTGCAAGTCATTTCAGATTGATGTTCTCATCAACCTAATGTTTGATTGTTATCCTATAGATTTAAATATTATAATTAGTTACCTAATATAACCTGTTTGTTGTTTCAATTTAAATATTATAATTAGCTACCTAATACGATGATGTCTTGCATTGATTAACTGATGTTTAATTCCAATTGGTTCAGGTCTGTCACACAAGAAGGGATTGGCTCACCATGACTCCTCCTCCCCAGAAGAGGTATCGCTACATTGGTTCGAATCGAGCCCTGCCCCCGATGCCCTTCTCGGACTTGGCTCTGACCAAAAGGAGTGAGTGGTGATTTTGATTTAAACTGCTTCTTATCGAGTCATTCCAATATGCAAATTCACCTCTCAGGGCACAAGAATTCCTTGTCAATCAAATGAAGAAGGTCAGGAACTACCTCACCAGATGCTTTAGTAGGAGGAGCCTACTCATGTCTCTTCTGTCCAATCACCACAAGGTATGGGCAGAGCATATATCCTAGCCTACTAATTTTAATTACGCATGGAATTCTATGAAATTAATGTGAAATAATTTGATAATTGATTGATTGATGGTCGAATTGTCACGAACGAACGATTTCAGGAAATGGATTCTGTTTGCCTGGAAAGGTCGCGAGGTTACTGCGAGCATCTTCACGTGGAGCTCCTCAAGCAGAAGAGGTCGCTTACCAACACCTTGGAGACGTTCCAGCAGCTGAGGTACGGTGGTGGTGATGATGATGTTTTATTGAATTTGAGTCGATTTTGTTAACACTTTGTTTACCTCGGTAGGCTGTACCTGAATGATGTCAATAATGTGTCGGCAGACGTCCCGAACCAACTGATCGCCAGGGATTGGAAGGTACGACTATCCCTGTCTTCATTGTCAACGAGAAGACTTAACAGTGCACGATGAATGAATGTTTCTTTCAGGATAAGTCGGAAGAATTGTTCGGCCGGTCGGCAGAGTACTTGCATCAGCTCGCATTCTTCGTCGATGCCGTCTCGTCCGACGTCAGCGAGGCCTGCGAGGAAGATAAGGCCTTTATCGCGTTGGTCGGCCCTGCCCAAAGGAATGGCACCGGGTTCATTGCAGTGAAAGACATGATAAAGGTATTTCACAGATATTTAAATTGAAATCTTCTTAATCTGACTAAAGTTTTTACTCGAAATCAAGTTTTAATGTAATTATTATTAATTACAGAATTGTCTGAAATATTGCGAAGATTTTGGAGCCAAGAAAGAGCAGACGTTAATACCGAGGTACGATTTTCTGATTTGAAATTTGAAATATTTGATGAAATATTTTATGTCTTTGAATGTCCTTCAATGGCAACATTTTACCAACAGCCTGTCATCAATTGATGCCTCCTTTGAGAAACTGCTCGAGTTGGCAGCGAACCTGCACCTTGTCGACGAAAAGCTGTCTCTTACCGGGAACTCTGGAGCCAGTGAGTCGATAGTCAGCCCTCGAAAGCTGATCGGATTGATCGAATACAATTGCCACGGTTACGAGGAATTCAAAAGATCGCACGTCAATGGCGACGGTAACTATAGCCAAGATGCTCTATCCTTTACAAGATCAAATTTCAATCTGTCGTCTTTCAGATGAGACACTGTCTGTAAACCAGGCAGAACTTGAACGACCTCTGTTGGAGGAGTTCAAACGGACCTGTCAATCGCTGGCTACCTCTTGTCTCAAAGGGGTAGAGAGGCTCGTCAAAGAGATCCAGTCGAAGAAGATCGACGATGCGGAACGAAAAGAAGAAGCCGAACAAGACGGAGGAGACTCTGAGGATAACGTCGCCAACGTTACAGGTGATTTCTTATTCTAAAGGATTGTGGAATCGAATACAATTTCACGCTTTACTTATTAATTCCATTTCAACAGAGGAAAATCTCATCAGTAACATTAACGCCGATATTGAGAAATGTCTGGAGAATCTTAACATGACCAGGGTAAGTCTTTATGAAAGTTATTTAATACTCTTTTATTTATATAAATTTTATTTAGTAGCACCTCGTGTATTACTCTTAAAAAAAACCAACAATTTTGCAGGTGACCAATCAACTGGCCTCAATAGTCGACACAATCTCCTATTGGTCTGTTCAAACCAGGTCAGCCAATCACGTGAAGGAGGCCGCAGAGAGCCTAGCCGAAATAAGTGGCATACTTGCTCAGTATGGCAAGCTATCGCAGTTCTTTGTAACGCTGCAGGTTTGTTAAAATTATTGAATTATTCGTTAAAAAAAAATATTTTTTTGAGGAGTGATTCAAAAAAAATATTTACGACGATTAAACTCTTCTCGTTGTGTATCGATTGATATTAACGTTGTGTTTTTTTTTTGCGATCGCCAGGTGTCGGGAGTGAAAGAAACATCGAAGCTTCATTCCATCCTTCTGAGACTTTTCTCAGAGTTGGCAGAAAAGGTTTGTCGAATTGTTATTTACAACCACAAAACAAACTCGCTTTGACCGAACACATTCTTCGACCTCCAGGGATTCTGCACGCCCCCAGAACTTTCCGAAGAGACGGACGACTCGAAGGGAGCCGAGGGCACGACCTTCGAGGACATCGAGGAGGGGGGCATGGGAGAAGGGGAGGGCATTAGGGACGTCACTGACCAGATCGATAATGAAGGACAGGTGTGTGGATTATGATGATTGATGATTATTTTTGGTGATTTATAGATTTGATGTTCGTTTTTGTTTTCTTATTTAACTATTGTATAAACAGTTATTTCACTTATTTTATTTTATTTTATTTTATTTATTAAAAACAATTGGCAGCTAATAATGACGTTACAGCGCATCTAAAAGATGGATCTGATAATTGACAATTGCTTACCTACAGGTTGAAGGTCTGCAGAGTGACAAGAAGGAGGACAAGAAGGATGACGAGAAGAAGGACGACGACGATGAGGAGGACAAAGCCATTGAGATGAGCAACGACTTCGATGGAGAATTGTCCGATCCTCGCAAAAAAGGTGAGCATCCAGGAATGGTTGAACGAAACACGAACGAGGGGATGCATAGAGAATGATGTGAATGGATTGTGAATTAATTTGCATCCACCGAATCTCCAGATGGAAATGACGAGGATGACGACGACGACGACGAAGGCGTCGACGAGAGTGAGATCGAGAAGCAGATGGGAGACGTCGGAGACACCGGCGAAGAGGAAAAGCTGGATGAGAAGATGTGGGGGGATGATGAACAGGAGGAGGACGACGACAACCCCGAGGTGAGTTTGAGGATCGAATGATCCTGATCATCATTTGCGGTTTAACCGACACTGCTCAAAAATTTTTTGGATGACATGGCACCGTTGCGTCGTTGATTATGAAGTTATAAAACCATGCAATTAATAACCAAAAATAATAATTAATAACTAAAAATAACCATCCTCTCTGAATCCCCACGTTAATCGGCCGCCAATCTCGACAGAACAAGAAGGACGACCACGGAAAGGGTACCAATGCCGAAAACTCGGAGGCCGAGCTCGGGGCAAAGGGCGCGCAGGAGGGTGACCCCCAAGAGCAAGGGAAGGATGGTAAAGAGGAAGACGAGAACCACGTGGAAGAGGAAGAGGAGGAGGAGGAGGACGATGGAAAGACTGCTGGAAAAGAGGCCGATCACATTCCTGACGAAGTGAGATTTAGCAAAGCTGATGAAACATGAGTAATGCTGATGATGACATCAAAGCACTGGATGTCATTTCCATATTACAGCCATTACGATGTAATCAATTTACATCACATTATCGTAATAACATTATCTTTACAGTCGCAGTACGACGACGAGACTGAAAAGAAAGCTTCCAAGGATGGATTGAAAGAAGAGGAGGACAACACCGAGGGTGATGACCTGGAAATACCGGAAGACCTTAAAATAGAGGACGAAGGTCAAGCAGAGGCTGGGGATGGTGAGTGGTGATGATGATGGTGATAATAATAATAATAAAATAATTATTTTTTAATCAGTTCATTGTATAACATCAGTTATTTATAGCACCTTTTATTATTACACCTATAAAGTTTATTTACATATGGAACCTAATTTGAATAATTTATGCAAATATTCCCACTGACCCAGATGCGCAGCCAGAGGAAAAACCTGCTGGTGCTGATGATAATGATGATGGGAAGGGTGACGATGGAGAGAACGAAGAGAAGATGGAGGTTGACGAAGGTTGATTCAATCACAAATTACAAATTGCTCTTCGTGCTTTGCTTCTAAGAATCCATTTTCTAAATCAACGAACGTCGTTAGCTTGGCATTTGTCAATCGGATGGATTAAAATGTGGAATGAATTCACAATTCACTATTTTTATGTTACGTTTTTATATTAGAATTTTTATATTATAACTTTTTTAATGTTTTTTATTTGCGTTTTAGATGAAACGAAGATGGACGAGCAAGAAGGCGAAGACGTCGGAGAAAAGCCAACCGACGATGCGGCCGCAGATCTCGACAAAAACGAAGACGATAATCCCAACGAAATCGACCCCGGTCTTCAGGCTGCTGTAAGTTTCAGTTTCAATTCTGACAGTCTTTGAAAATCCCAGACTGATACGGTGCTTACTTTGGCCAGCCTTTGCAGGACCGGACGACCGAGGACGGCGAAGAGAACGAGGATGATGACCGCGAAGAGGAAAAGGAGGACGAGAACGAAGAGGCGTGCATGCAGACCCATCACGAAACTCAAGACGTGCAGGGCGTGGCGGACCTCCAAGACACGGCCGCTACTGCACAAGTGGATCTCACCGACGAGGTTGGTGGCACTTGCGGCAAACGTGACGACACAAACGACGACAACGATTACCATCCGTTTTTATTTCAGCAAAAACAAAAAGAAAATCAGGGCCGCAACCTCGGCCAGGAGAATTCCGCCCGGCAGGACGACTCCGCCAACAAGATCATGGCCGACAGCTCGGACGACAACAAGAAGGATGCGGTGAGTCTAATGGCGAGATGAATTGTTTTGAATGAAACGTCGACATGGTTCCGATCTATCGACAGACACGTAAACGACAGAGGGAGGCGAACGAAGACCGGTCGGTCGGCAACGTCGAGGAGAAGTCGAGCAAGAGGCTCAAGACGATGGACTGCAAGGAGGTGGAGGAATACAAGGACAGGAGTGAAGATAAGCCCACAGACAAGGTGATTATGATAAAGATGACTTATGATTTTTTTTAGAAATCTGTCATTGTTACTGTCGACGTCATAATCATAATCATTATTATTTGATGTTAGCGTCACAATCGTGATCGATTATTAACATCGTAATCATAATTATTCCCTTAGGACGAGTCTGCAAATGAGTACGCTCACTCCAAGGACTCTTCGGCCCCCAACGACGCCCAAGTCATGGACGCAGCCACCCAAGAGCAGTTGGAGAAGTTCCAGCAGCCCTCGACCATGGAGACCGAGGAGAGCTTCAAGCCAGACGAGGAGGCCAAGATGAAAGAAGAGGAGGAAGAAGAGATGGAAGTTGATGTAAGTCGAGTCTTCTCATGTCGTTGAATGTCGTCATTGCTAACTTGAATCGACCAATTTGTTGATTGTTTTATTAACTAGTAATTATTCGACCATTTTATTATTTGATTGTTATTGTCATCACTAGTATTATTATTATTATTATTATTATTATTACTATTATTATTATATTTTTCAACATTTGTTGCCATGTTACTGCCTTTAAAATCAGGAGGTGCCCGAACTTCAACCAAAGTCACACAAGAACCCCTCAAAGAGGAATGAAAAACAGAAGCAGACCAATGCTGACGACGACGACGGCACAGGACAATCCGACGAGGTCGAGCCCGAGTCTCGAGACCCGATCAATCCGACCAATTGGGTGGCCAGGGGGAAGGACTCGTTCATCAACCGACCAATAGAATCTCAGGAACTGGAGGTTTGCTTCTTGTGGTTCTTACAGAAACATTGCTAATGATATTAAAGATAACATTTTTATGATATTCATTTTTTGTTTATCTGTCGATCTGATTTTATTAGATTTATTTGATTTTATTTGTTTTTATTGAGACAATTTGAAAAAAATAATGCATAATTTCTGCTTTTCTTTTAGTCTGAGAGAGTGGACGTTGAAGCCTACAGGAGGATGGTCGAAGAAGAAATGATGAACGTAAACACGAATGTCGAGCCGGCCGTAAGTTCCTCTCGCCCGTACTCCCCTCCAATTTCTTAACTGTTGATAATTAAGTATTCGTATATATTTTTTTCTGCATCAAAATTGTTCAGACGTTCCAATGTTTACGACCTCGGAGGTCCAATGAGTAGAAACGACGTTTTGTTGCAGGAGGCCGCCGACCAATCGGAATGGAGTCATTACGAGTCGGCCACGTCGCACCTGTCGCAAGACCTCTGCGAACAACTGAGACTCATTTTGGAGCCCACACAAGCATCGAAGTTGAAGTGAGCGATGATCAACGTTTAAATAATTATCAACAAACGAAATAAATTGAAACGTATCAAGCGGACATTACACCTGAAATGTTCTGCTCTAATTAGGAGTACACCTGGTAATAAAAACTAATATTGGAACGACTCCATGGCAACGTCACGGCCGTTCGTCGTGTCGTTTGGTGCATCGTCGGTCACCGTCACGATCCACTGTGGCTAATTGCGACCCGATTTCCCACAGGGGCGACTATAAGACCGGCAAGAGGATCAGCATGCGCAAGGTCATCCAGTACATTGCCAGTCAGTTCCGCAAGGACAGGATCTGGCTGAGGAGGACTCGCCCTTGCAAGAGGCAGTACCAGATCATGTTGGCCATCGACGATTCTGAGAGCATGAAGTGCAATGGACTAGAGGAGGTGAGTAATAAGTTGGAAGCCATGCCATGGAAATGCAATTTTAGAAAGTTTTCAAACAAATAAATAATTTATAATAATGATTATTTGTAATTAATGACTAATTAATGTGAGTATTTAATGACTAATTGGAAATTTAATAATAAGAAAGGTAAGATTCTCTCGGGCATGACGCGTCAGTGCTGCTTACAGGCATTTCCAAACGAAATCTGCAAATGCCGTGACTTTAAAATGACTTTGGATTCGTCGACAAATGTTGTGTTTTTTTTTTTTAGCTCGCATTGGAGTCTGTGGCCATCATTATGAATGCCCTGTCGAAACTCGAGGTTGGAAATATGGGAGTGTGCAGGTAAGTAACAACAACAACAACAATTTCATTGCTAGGGTTAAAACTGGTTTGCAGTGACGTGCCAAACCCTTGTTATTCCTTTATTTTATTATTACAGCTTTGGCAAGGAGGTCAGCGTGCTCCACCCTCTCGGCAAACCGTTCACCAATCAGTGCGGAGGAAATCTCGTCAAGAATTTGAAATTTGACCAAACCAGCACTGACTTTGTACAGGTGAGGATGTTATTACTAAGCAGTTAAGTAATAACTTATTACAACAGGTTATGACAATGCGTGTTAGCGATGATGTATAACTCGTATCATCAGTCATTTATGGTTATTGTTTGAATATTGCTGTAAACATATGATAATTGATCTCTATATTATCAGATGATCAAGACCACGACCGGCCTCTTCTCCAGTCACAATCGGTCTTCGGGCGACGGTTCGATCCCCCATCAACTTCTGCTCATCGTGTCGGACGGAGGGATCAGGAACAGTGCCGAGTGGACGAGACCGGCCGTGAAGTACGCCAGGGAGAGGGGCATCTTCATCGTCTGCATCATCGTCGACAATCCAGAGGTGAGTGGTGACGAATGCTGGGATAATTATAAGAAATAGTATTTCTAAGTAATAAGGAATAGTATTTAACTAATAGTATTTCTAAGTAATAAGGAATGGTATTTACGCCCCTGGATAAGTGCTGTGGTGAGCAAGTTGTTGATAAACAATTGTTTGCCATAATCATTATTTACTTGATTAGTCAAGCATTCTTACATTTGTTATGCAATATTGAATGCCATTCAATTGTTTTATTTGCATTTTTACGATCTTCACAAAACGTAAAAGACATTCCATCACATTTTATAGAGCTCCATATTTGATGTCATGATGGCCACCTTCCATGGACAAGGGGTAAGTTTCATTGAGTTTTAAAGAGTTAATTGAGTTACTAAAAAGTTGTCGCAGTCGGTTTACTGAGCGATGCTCACTGAAATCTTTTCACTGATCAATAATCTTCGACCGAGCAGAAAGTGGAACTCACACCGGCCATGGACAGTTTCCCCATCCCGTTCTACTCCGTCGTCAGGGACGCCAAGAACCTGCCTCAGACTTTGGCAGACTCACTGAGGCAGTGGTTCGAGATGACCTCTCCTTAGGATGGAATCTCGTCTGACATTATCTGGAAACTTTTGCGACTTCCAAATAAATTATCATACATGCTTTCAATTGTACAACAAAACCTTGCAAAAGGCCCCAGTGAATCAATAATTCTTTAACAATTATATTAATGAAATAATAGGAAATAATTTGAATAATGGGTAATAAATTAGTAATAAAAATAATTTTAAAATTAATTAATAATAGATCAATTAATCATTAACCAACCGATTAATTATCAATTAATTATTTTAAAAAGTAATTAATAGCTGATTAATTTATTTTAATTAATTTTTAACCGATTAATTTTATTAATTACTTTTAAGTAGTGCAAGTATTTAGAATCTTTTTGATGGAGCTCCGGTTTGAAAAAAAACGAAATTAGCAAACAAACAGCAAAACACAAATTAAAATCACTCAGAATTAGGAAGTATTCACGAAAACAAATAAGATGAGCCAAGCGAAAAGAAGGTTTGTGTACGACTTGATCCGCGAGGAATGTCGTCAGTCATACAGCGTCGAATGTCCAATTTGTCGTGACGATGTGACTGAAGGTCTGACGATATTGAAGCCGTGTGGACAC
>MPNW01001098.1:2500-17611 GCA_011800805.1 Hirudo medicinalis
ATTTATTGTCTTAAAATTTCATTGATTTTAAAAATAACTCAATGCATATAGATGTTTCGTCGTGGGTTTCGCCATGTTGTGAACTTGCTCGGTCGTTTACTAATCTAGCAAGGGTCGTCCAGCTCGCTGAAAACAACAATCGAACTATTTCTTTGAGTGGAATTTACATCAACTAACGTAATCAGACGATTTTGCATTCAAAAATGTCGTTCCCTCCGAGGCCACCTATCATGCCTGGAATAATGGTTCCTCCGTTCACTTACCCACCTATAAGTGAGTGTTTTGATTTTGTACGCCTCGTTTCTGGCTACGGCGTGATAAAAAATATGCGATACGTTTGTTTGAATTAATTAATTACAGTCTTCGGCTGTCGGCCATATGTCTCGAATTTTCGAGATCCAGATTAGTTGCTGGGCTGTTTGCCTAATTTGTACTAACAGATTGATGATCTGTAAGGCAAGAGTGTGTTAAGTCGATGATGCTTGCAAATTGGTCTTAGTTATAATATTGTAACATGAATGCTGTCTAATGTTTCAGATATGATGCCCATTGGGATGATGCCAGTGCCTGGGGTAAGTTCAAATCTGTCTTTAACATTAGATATTTTATTTACTCTGCACTAATAAGCTAATTGTTCTATGTTCTAAACGGGATTACAATTTTTTAAGTCAGGTCATAACTCATCATCATAAATGTTCTCCATTAAAAAAACAAAACAAATATGGTGGCTGTCATAATGTTGCTATCATTAAGTTCTAGCTGTAATTTTTGCATTGAAACATTCAGTGGATGATTGTTCCAATCAACAATTTTTAAAGCTGATGATCTAACGTAAAAAGGGCATATACACCACCAATGCATAATTTATGATAGGCGGTCGTGCAAGTATTAGATGGAACATGTCTCTAGAATGTCTGATGGCATGGTTTATTTCCAAAGTTTAGAATTAAGAATATTATTAATAAGCTGATCTTTAATTTTCTTATCAGATGATGAGGCCGGGCCTGCCGATGTCTTCAATTCCACACCTGCCGAGACCCCAGTCCTTTGGCAAGCCGGAGGTCATTGCTCCACCTGTTCTCAACAAACCACCTGTAAGTTGCCACTCATTATATCGGCCTGTCGGTCGACTTTTCTTCTTAAACACGCAATGGTTAATAGTTGTAATCCAAAGAAGTTACTGATCAAGAGATACTTTGGCATGGATCAATCATGTCTTCCCTAAGTAAACTAAACATTCGACCATTCATGATGGAACGATTACATTGTGACAAAGTTGTGACTTTTCCATGCAGGAGGAGAAGCTGCCCGTGACGACGGTGTTCGTGGGCAACATCCACGACAAGGCTCCTGACGCCATGATCAAGTCGATGCTGCAAAAGTGCGGCAACGTCCTCAGCTGGAAGAGAGTGCAGGGCGCCTCTGGGAAGCTGCAAGGTGAGTAATGGCGGACTGCATTGTTTGGGTGGCCATATTGGTTGGACTGTAATGATTGCTTAACGAATTGACTGTGTCATGAATATTTTGCATTGTCACCGGATTGCGAATTATGAATGTGGCTTTCATAAGTTTAAATATTAGCTTGATATATATATATTTAATATAATAAATGTTAATATATAATAATAATATATTATTAATAGATTAACGCTTTGTTGTTTGCAGCCTTCGGATTCTGCGAGTACGACAATCCCGCCTCGACATTGAGGTGCATTCGTCTGCTCAACGACTGGAACGTCGTGGACAAGAAACTCTTAGTGAGTCTCGTTCCAGTTTCTTTGAATGATTCCTGCCAACAAGAATTTGCAGATCGAGCTATGACTCGGGGACAGTTGTCATTTAGCATCGACTAACCTTTGCCCCATTTGACCCACAGGTCAAAGTGGACGCCAAGACCAACGACCTTCTAGAAGAGTACAAAAAGAAAAAGGACGAGAAGAGAAAGGTCACCAAGGTCAAGGAGGAGGGCGAGGACAACTCGGACGACGACGGGGAGGACTCCGAGCAGAAGAGGGATGCAGAGGCCAGAGAGCAGCTGGAGGCCATCGTGAGAGAGCACCATTCCGACCTCCACAAGAATGCCGACGGTTTCGGTCTGTTGAACTCGTGCAGTTTTTATTCGTTTTTAAGGAGACTCTGTTCGAGAGTAAAGCTTGAGCAACATGTCGAGTTTCATGGAATTGAGGAATTTTGTCATCGATTGTGTTTTGCAGACGAGTCCGACAAAAGGTCCGCAAAGGGCAAGAAGTCGTCTGAAGATATGCCTCCCCTGGTTGGTTGTTTATCGATTTCATGGTCGATAGATCAGAACATATCTAATTACTAAGTTAACTTTACCTCACTAAGTTTACTTTACTACTCTTGCTTGTGGCCGAAACTCGTGGTCGCAAAGATTTCATGTTGCCTTTCGAATTGCAGAACTTGGAAGGCATGGAGCTGGAGGAAGACATTAAGAACCTGGTCAACAGGGAGATCAGGAGCTTCAGGGATGCCCACCTGGTTAGTTGGATTTTTAGTCGGTCGTCTCTTTCACTTTCCTTTCCTCTCCGACCGACGACAGGTTGCGTCCAGACGATGGTCGGGGACTGATATAATGGAAATAACCCCCTTCCAGATCTCCTGCGGATTTCTGCCCAGGCGCTAATTGCTAACTAGCTGGACACACTGCTCGGCTAGGTTTGATTGCTGTACATAGACTGTTATGAATTGAAGTTTTAAGTTACCATTACATGTGCATATCGATGTCTGAGCTTGCAACTCTCTGACTTACGGTCTGGCGTCCTTCGGAAAGCCGATCAGAAATCAAGACTAGTTAGTGAGTCGAGCCGTTTTTGCCTTTCTTTTCTGTGGCGACGTTTCGTCGGGGGAGACGTCGCGGTCCCCGAAAACGTCTTCGCCGGCCGGCCGATGACCATCAATCGCTCCCTGACTCGACCGGTCAGCTGTAGAACGAAACCACTGCCGGTCAGTCCATCGAGCGGGTTGAGGGACTCGGCACGTCGGCCTTCGAGGCCGCTAAAATAGCGTCGATCGTTTGGCCGTTTAGCCTCTGCTCTACTCTCGAAGAAGAAGATTTAGGACTTTTGCGAGGTTAACTTGGAAAATTTCAAAACGATTTTAAAATGTTTTCTTTCGAACGGGAGAAGAATAACGCTCGGCTCGTCGAGATGGATGGCCGACCGTCCCTTCTGGCACGATGAGTCTTACAAATCGGTGTCATGTTAACAGGGCCTCTCTCTTGAGAATCAGACCATAGTCATTGTTATCATATCTCTAGACTTCACTTGGTTCGCTTGAAAGAAAGAGTCGGATATGAGTCAGTCCTGTTTGACAAAATGTCGACAAAAATGTATATTTTCGGAATTTTTTTTTATTCAAATTGAAAAATTATAAATTGTTGCATGGTGTGATCGTGTGTGTGTGTGTTTGTGTGCGAGCAGTCACACAATGGATTGTTGATTTCTGGCAGCTTTTACTATTGCTTAGCCAAGGGCAAGCTGGGTTTCTGACAGAACGTTCTTGCATGGCTATAACGTGATGGACGACATCTTATTGCAGAACTATTGAGACTTTGTGCAAAATGTGAAGATGATGTTGCTCCTCAGTCTTTAGTCATTGATTAATAATCATTTCAATCGATTGACAATCCACGTATTTTATTAAAAATTTACTTTTCAGCATCGCTTCACAAACAATTCATCTCATCCGTCTGCAACTTTGCCGGTGCTTGTAATTTTCGGTTTTCTATTTTTAGAACTCGGACAGTGGCAGAGACAAAGACAGGGACAAGGATAGAGACAGGGACAGGGACGTTAGGAGGAGGAGGGATGATGACAGAACAAGAGAAAGAGAACTAGAAAGGGAAAGAAGAGAAAGGTGAGGGTCACCTGTTAATGTCACTGCCATGGATTGCAGCAGCAGTTACCAAAGATGTCTCTTTCATTCCTCCAGGGATAGGGAGCGAGAGAAGGAGCGAGCCCGGGAACGAGACAAGGAGAGGGAACGTGAGAGGGAGAAGAACAAGAGCCCCCCTAAGATGAGGGACCGTTCCCCCGTGCCCGACAAGAGGTCTCGCGACAGGGACGCGTTCGACGTCGACGACGAGGAGGAGTTGTACGAGAGGAAGAAACTGGAAAGGAAGCTCAGGGAAAAGGAGGCTGCCTATCAAGAGGTCAGTGGGTCACAACTGATGATGATGATGATGATGATGTTGCTGACATTGCTGCTGCTGTTATTACATCACAAAAAGGATTAAACATGTGATGTGTCGGTAATACGTTGCTGATCGCTCGAACGGCTTTGTTGGCTTTGTTAATGTTAATGCTTTGCATAGCATCACGATAGTCGAAGTTGGCGTCTGGTTTGACCGAGAAGCATTTTGTTGAACTGCATTAATATTAATAAATAATTTCTAAAAATCATGAATATTTAAACAACTCAATTATGCTTCAACCGACAGCTCCTCAGGAAGTGGGAGTCGAGGGAGCGCAAGAAGACTCGCGAGTACGAGAGGGAGAGACAACGAGAAAAGGAGAGGAGGTCGGAGGAGAACAAGGAGTCCAAGAGACTTCGGGAATTCCTCGAGGACTATAACGACGAACGTGACGACGTCAAATATTACAAGTTGGTCTACATGTTGCTTGTTGCCGTGCGTGCCCACATTCCAGGTGCTCGTGCAGTTGCTGACAGTATCCGGAGTCTCCGGCATTGTCATTCCACACTGAGTGGCTTGATTCCTTAATGGTGTATTAATGCTAAAAAGATTGCATTCATCCTTGTGACGTTTTCATTGCTCGTCACCACAGAACGATAAACAATTGTTACAAAACAAAAAAAAACATTAGGATTACTTATATTATTTAATTATAACTAATAATAACATTAATATATAATAATGTTGTCATCTCCTTGTGCAGGGGCAGTGCTCTCCAGAGAAGACTCCATGAGAGGGAAAAGGAGTTCGAAGCAGACGAGAGGGACAGGAGGAGGGAAAGAGAAGAACTCGAGGAAATCAGAAGAAAACTCCAGGAACAAGGTCACCCCGACCTTGAATCAGAGATGGCACGGGTGAGACTTGGAACCTTTAAATCTTTTGGACGTCTTGGATGACCACTGACGTGTAACTTGTAACGATTGATGCATGACGGCTTAGTTGAGCTCTCTAATTGTTGTTCGATTTACTCTAAACTATTTCTATTGTGTGTTTGTTTTTTCCAATATTTCTAGATTGAAAGGGAGAGAGAAGGCCACCTCTTGCCCAGGATCCCGATACCGGGTCAGGCCTCTCCCGACCATTCAGACTCCCCCGTCATAGTCTTGGACCCTGAGAATGACAATCACGCGGACGCCCGCACCAATGTCATCCCGGACTCCCCTCGCTGCTTCCCCAGCAGTTACTTCTACACCAGTGGAAACAACAACAACGACGACACCGAACCGATGGAGGTAGGACCGTTCTCTGCACTGAGGTCCATCAACTCTGCTCCGAAAGTGCCAGACACGTTAGACGGTCACAACCCCGTCAATCTCGTGTCCCCGATGGACGAGGAGACCTCCAGGTCGCCTGCCAACAATAGCGATTCCAACCACACCTCTGGCACGAGGGTCGACAATAGTTTCGGGTACTTTTCTGACGATTCCAGAGGACCTTTGGCCCAGGTCACCAATGACTTTGGACATGGAAAGTCTAAAATAAGTAAGGATATGTTCCCTGCAGGTTGCTTAGATATCAATTAGTATATATTTGTGGAGCTGGACAGTTGGAGCATTTTCGATGTTTGTTTGTGCATGATTTTCTCCTTTATTTGCAGATGTTGACTTGTCCAACAAATCCAGGACACAGGACGGCTCTCCGTCTCAGTCCGACAAGAGAAAAAGATCGGGGGTGGCGGACATCTTCAATGCAGACGATGAGGACGAAGAGAACAACGTGGCCGCCAAAAAGAGGAGGCTCACACTCCTTGACATGAATGATGACGACAAGTCATCGTCGCTTCAGTCCTTGGGAGGTTAGTAGAGATTTGGGCATCTCAAATAAAGCATGCTAAGTTTTTAGACTCAAAGTGTGTTGAGTGAAAAGTTTTGCCTCTGGTGTATTATTATTATTATTATTATTATGCAATGTAATATATAGTATTATATTACCATAATAATTATTATTATTACAACCTCCCGTAGGAGCTTCGGGAATGTCAGCGCCTTCGACCGCAGAGGAGAAGAGGAAGTGGATCAAGAACTTCATCGAGAAGATTCCGACCAAGAAGAAGGAGCTCTTCGCCTGGAAAGTCAACTGGACTCTCGTCGATCAGGTGGTCAACGATCGCATTAACATTGGCATAATTCATCGACGTGTTATTATTATTATTCGTCAACTTGTTACTCCTTTCCTGGCATTTTTGAAGATTTATTTATTTTATTTCTTTGTTTGTTTGAGAAACTGCTGACATTCTTGATGAGCATGGCTTGGTTGGAGTCATGACATCGAAACCACACCAGCTTACTTTATTATTATTATTTAAACTATTATTTTTTTTATTTATTATTATTTATTGGTTTATATGCCATTGTCTTCACATTTTTGTGAGCGAGTGCACAGAGTAATTCGTGCATACCTTTTCGCCGACAGGAGCTAGTCGACAAGAGGATAAAGCCATGGATAAACAAGAAAATAGTCGAGTACATCGGCGAGGACGAGCCCACCTTGACCGAGTTCATCTGCAAGAAGGTCCACAGCCACACTCCTCCCGATACCATTCTTTCCGACATATCCATGGTAGGATTTCGACCGCTTCTGACGTTCGATGCCCGATCATTTTTCCATTTCTCGTGCCATTTTTCATTATCATTTCGTGAATGATGCTTTCTGTTCATCGACTGATCTTGCTCCAGGTTCTCGATGAGGAGGCAGAGGTGTTCGTGATGAAAATGTGGAGGCTTCTCATCTATGAAATTGAAGCCAAAAAGCACGGAGTCAGATGACGTCGTCGGGCGCTTTGCCGAGGACGACCGTTTCCAGGAGACGACGTGTAAAAGTGACGACGGTTACGGACGATTATAGTGTCATTATATTTAATAAACCTTGTTTTCTTGGGTGAGAGTATCTGCACAGAAATGATTTTGTTAAATCCCTGGCTCGTTGTGAAGTGTGGGTCATGTGGAAGCTATGGTCAGTTAGAAACCGATGGATTTTGTAATAAACTATCCTTGTTGCCCAATTTCTCGATGGCCTGTGGTGATGTTGGCGTGTGATTGCAGTCAGCTCAATGCTTGTTATCGATTGTCAATTGCTTTAGGCTCAAGTCAAATTTCAAAACTTCTGGCTCCGTAGTTCAGTTCTGCATTGTTTGACAAAATGTCGGCAGAAGGGCAACGATTTTGCCGCTCGAGCGAGAATCGCAAGTGACCGACCGGCCAAAACCTGTGAGCGGCAGGTGGACGCGCCTGGGTTAGGGCTTAGCCGCATCTATATCAGAATCCATTCCTATTAAGAGAGTTGCATGACCTGCCCAACCCACAAAAGAATAATAATAACCATGACCGAGCTCGGCAGCTGATCCTAAATGTGCACTCGCTTGGGGGTTGCATTGAGCTCCAGAGAGAGCTGTCAGTCGACCGATATATACTTACTACATGACCATTTCCTGACAAACTACAATTCCTCTAATGACATTACCCCTGGCCCTTGTGGCCTCATCCCACCAATTTCAAATAAGAGAAGACAGGCAATATGTTTTAAAAACAAATTGTCAATGCCAGCAAGAGAATTTCCTTTAAGGAAGCCAGCCTTTGTAACGTGTTCTCATTCGCCAAATGCTCTGGATCTAGCGTCCACTGTAAGAGAATTTGTTCTTCTCTATATTGGCCTCCAAAGTCTTTTCTCTTGATAACACTATTGGGTCTTTGTTCAGGGGCACCATGTACCACTTCTTGTGGAACTCAAAGTCTGGCAAACCCGTCAGTTCCTTGACCCTCCTTTCAAGTTTCCTGTTTTGTAGGAATAGGACAGTGTCAGAGATCAAGAGACTTGAAGATTATTCCATATTTGACAATGTATTTGACATCGATAATCAAAGCTCCTGACATGATTAATCTAAACATGATATTAGCTGCTTCGTGATTGAATGCAATGGACGTGCCATCAAACAACTGTGATAACCCACTGATTGCACCAAGTATGAAGTACAAAAGACTATGAGTCGACCATCCTGTCATGACCATCACAACTCTTGACCTCCAAAAAACATGAAGTACAAATGCCCAACAAGAAAGTCCTCTACCCCCGTTGGAAGCCACCCACCTCATCCTGATGAGATCCTGCTCCATGGCAATGAAGTGCAGATTCCTCTCGTACCTGTGCTCTGGTGTCTCCGAGTGACGGGCTATAAATCTTGAGATGGGGTGCTGGAATGACCAACGGAAATTGTCAGCAACGTGTAATAATAGTAATAATAACAATAATATGCCCTATAAATTAACTATTATTGTTGTTAATTTATAAATTATAGATTAATGTAATTACGTTATAAATTAACTATTAACTAATTATTATGCCCTATAAATTAACTATTAATTAAATATTATATATATTGTATTATCAGTAATATTTGGGTGCCAACTGATGTTTAACCAATGGTGTTGTTGTTCCAGAGTTAGAGTAGAAGTGGAACTTAAGTTGTTAAACAAACTTAATATATAACCTATTGTATCATAACATTAATAATAATAATAATAATAACAATAGCAGAAACCACAAAATATTTAGCGCAACATATTTCTAAGCTCCAAATCTTTAAAAATCATTCAGGTGATGATTGTATCAGACGAATGCTTTAGGAAACGAATGGGCGCATCACCTGGTAATACTCCCAATACTTTGGCTCGTATCCCTCGGGCGTGTCGGCCAGTTCGGCAGGACCTTGACGGACGGCACGAAGGAAATTTAAAGAACGTTAACGTCGCCAGACTAACATCGAATGCAGTTGAGAATAAGCAATTATGAAAAATAATGTTTGCCGTGATCATTCAGACATGTTTAGGAGTGCTTGTACGATTTACAAGCAACTAAATGCATGAAAAATACAACAACTTCAAATCTCATTTCAGCTAAGTAAACTACAAAATGTTGTTATTGTTGTTGTTGCTGTTATACGAGGAATCCAAACCGACCGATGAAGACATTTGTAGCTGTGACAAGCAAGCAAAGAGGTATGACTCCAAGGAGGATATAGAAATGCTAAAGGAAGAAATTGATCGATCAGTCGTTTAAGCAACTTCGTCTGTTAAAAATCATTTAACCATTTCCTGCCTAATAAAAAATAACACATCAATATCATAACTAATTCTCAAAAATAGAAACTGAATAAAAAAATAAATAAAAATAACATCCACAACAATTAGCTCGTTCCCCAATTCCTCACCAAGTGATCTTTGAACTTCCTCCATTCGAACTTACTATGTCCAATCTGAATCACCCTGTGATTGTGAGAGCTCATATTCCTGAGGATCACTGTAACAAGACTCGTTGTGTAAAATTCAGACAATCCTTTTGCCAGAAGAATGGTTTAACAAGTATTGCAACTGCCATTATTTTTAGGAGCTATTTGTTGGTAACCATGCACTTTTGTATTATTTTTTACTTAATTAGTAGATGCCTGACAACTCATTTCAGAAAATTTCATTGCAAAACCAAACCATGGCTGGAGCTGCTATAAATGTTTAAAAAGCTAATTCAGGTAATAAATACAGACCTCCCTCCCATAACAGCATTTTTATGGTTCGACCTTCAAAGGTCTTCGTGAAACAAGGCTAAAAAATGGTTAAACTCCCCCACAGATTTACAAACCTGCATCCTTGATGGCAGGAATTTCGATAATTTTTTTAGTAGATGAAGAAATCAAAGAAAGCAAGGGCCTTCTGAAGCAGGCCGACATCGAAATGAGCCTCAGAGCAGCCATCACTGAATCTCCCTTCGCAAACAATGTTTTGATGGGACTTAGGCATCCTTTGGAGCTAAATATGAATATCATGATTTCTTATTCTATATTTAATAACAATAATATTTTTAAATTGAATCTATTTTTATTTTTTAAAGTATTTGCATTTTTGTAAATTAATATCAAAGTGTAAAAATAAATAAGAGCACAATTACGTAAAAACTTAAAGAACTTATTTTCAGAACAATTTTTAAAATGAATTTATTTCTACAATTAAATCGAATTACGTTTTGCATGTAACTTCACTTGTGAGCATATTGTATCTCTGTTTTAATTCCGCTCTGTGTTTAAAAACTTGCTTGCTAACTCTCTATCGAACATGGATTGCATAGTTAGAACAGTTGAATTTTCAGTATTGAATGAGATTAGTAAATCTTTCACGTCTGATGATTTTAAAGGTATTTTAGACTTTCTTTCAATTTCTTCACTAATCTCTTCTAACAAATTTATGGATATATTTGAATGTTGATGATAAAGTAATCATTTTTTATTAACTCTGAAATAGCGAATGTATGACTGACATTAATTAACCGATTGCACTAATACGAAAATTTACTGTTCTAATATCTACAGGGTTGTTAGATGAAGAGAGTATATCGCTAGTTAATAACAGCCTCAGTAATGGATGTCTCCATTCTATATTTGACACTTTGATTGTCAAACGCCTCACTGGCATAGATTTGACTGAGGACCTTACCACAAGTCAACTGGAAATGAGTTTAAAAGAGCAAGTTTCACAGTACCTGGAATCAAGTTCAGAAGAAGAGAAGGCTTTGAGGTGATGCAAATCAAAATTGTTGTTGCAAATGTTAATCTAATTAGTAGAAAGCACAAATAAACAGTGCAACGAATAAAAGTAAATATGATAATAACTAATTAATAACAGATAACTGATAATCTGAATGTGGTTATAAAGCCAATTCATCACTGCAATCACCTTAATGTTATTGCCAAAACTTAAGAGTTATGGAGTGAGATAAATAAATTAGTCATTTATTTAACTGGTTTCTAAAAAAATAACTTCAGACACATGATCGTCCTCCTGGTTGCAGTGGCCAATCTGAAAGTCTTTCTGGAGCACAACTGGGTCGGGCCACCCCTGGTTTCTTCATTAATTTGGCCCGATTCTGACGACATGGTTTGTCATTCGACTTTCTATTGAGTTGCTTATTTCCAAGTCATCACTGCTCACACGTACACATTGCAATGTCATGCTGGAAAGCAAGCCGTTTGACCTGCATGCCATTTGTAAATGTCATTTTGACGATTCACTTTTGCATTGAAGTATCATGTTGTACCACATCATTCCTAAAAACATTAACGTTGGAATTTCTGCCCATACGTACCTTTCACGACATTTGCTGACATAATACAGAGACGTCATCATGACACATCGTAATGTCAAGCAACCCGTTTGACCTGCGTGCCAGTCATTTACGACAATAACATTTTGACGATTCACTTTTGCATTGAAGTCATCATGCTGCACCACATCATTCCTAAAAACATTAAAGTCAGTATTTCTCTCGACGCAGCTCAAGAAGTCCGACGACTGGCTGAGGCTGCTCATGACGGTGGACGGCGAAGATGTCACGATCCTTGCTTCAAACCTTGTCCACCTGTTTGTGGCCTGCCACCTGCTCACCCAGTTCAAAGAGGAGCTGGCCATCCATTGCAAGGTAGGAGTGTGTGCGATTGTAGGATTGTAGTGTGTGTGATGATAATTTTTATTATGATATTTATTATTATTTTGTCCTCGTGGTTGTTGTCGTGCTTGATGTCGTGATTTGAAATGATGTTAATGTTATGATGTTATTGTATTTTATGATGACATTTGACACTGTTGTTGTTGTTATTGTTTTTATTATTGTTATTGTTATTGTTATTGTTTTTATTATTGTTATTGTTATTGATGTTATTATTATTATTATTATTATTGTTTTTATTATTATTATTATTATTATTATTTCGTACAACAGACGAGCAAGTTCTGGCTGATCAGGTGCTTGTGGATCCAGCAGTTTCTGTACTCCGAGAGGCTGCCGACCCTCAAGACCGAAATCGGTCGACTGATTACAGAAGGTGAATATTTTGTTTGATAATAATAATAATAATAATAACAATAATAACAATAATAACTAATAATAATAATAATAGTTAATTTATAATGCGCCATTTGCATAGCGTCAGAGGCTCCTGTTTGATAATTATAAATCCGTTGATCATCACTGACGTCGTCTGTCATTATTATCAGATCTATTTTTGGCCGTTGTTTACGATAACGTAACTGTGTTGGTCTAATTTTGCTGTCCTGTTCTATCGAGATGTAGCATGACCACCATGACAGCTTTTGCTTAGCTAATATTATTACATGATTATGTACGAATTACACACTATTTATTATTATTATGATTATTATTGTTATTATTATTAATATTATTATTATTATTATTATTATATTCATCATTATAAAAGCTCCCTTTGTGGGAGCTCGGACCTAATCATAAAGTTACATAATGGTCTTCAATCTTACCACAATTACATTATTATCATTACTCAACTTATTTCATTAATAGCTAATCAATTCATTACAACAACATTCGTTAACCTCGTTAGTCTAATGATAAACCTAATTAAGCTCGTGGATGATCCTTCGCATCTTCTTCCAGTCGAGAGTTCCAGCGACCTCTTCCAGGCCGGACACCCGGACTCCTTCCTCCAGTTCCACCTGGAGGCTTGCCACATCGACTACTTCTACTATGAGCCCGGCAGTGCACGGAAACACATGGAGAAGGTCAAAGAGGTCTCTGGGTTGTCCGTCGACCTGGCAGGTTGGATGATGATGATAATTATAGTAGTCCTAGTGGCGGATATGATGACAGTAGTCTTGATGGTGAACGTGATGATGATGATGACTGTTGCGGTGATTGTGACGACAATGAGTAGGACGGAGATGATGGTGAGGATGGCTTGTTAAAGTCGTACTGAGGGTTTTGGTGGATGGTAGAGAAATGTAGAGAAAACCATTTCCCTCGACAGGAGTTCTCGGAAAGAGGACTCGCTTCCAGGTGTCCAACTTTGCGCAGTTAGTTCTCAAAGTGGAAAGACTGCACGACGACCGCCAGGTCGACCGTGACGACGGAACCCCCTTTCGCCAGAGAGACCCAGGACTCCCAAATGTGAGAGCAGTTTTCGTGCGATTATTCGTTAATCCAACATGTTAATTTATTAATGTTAAAATTATTAAATTTAATAATTATTAAAATTACTCGCATTGTCAATTCAACAGATTTATTTATTTTGTTAATATTATTAAAATTATTCGAACGATCGACAATTCAGTTCGACGATCAGTAAGTCTGTTTTAAATTCTTCCGCCCCAGAACTTGAAACTCAACGACAAGGTGGTCCTCAACGGAATTCAGTTCGAAGACCCTGAGGCAGTCAGAGTCCCCCATCTCACTGCCTTGGAGCAGTGCTTCATTCTTGGACTCTGGTAGGAAATTTAATAAAATTGTAATAATAATAATAATAATAAATAATAAGTAAATTAATTTATAATAGGTTAATTTATAATGCGCCATTTGCATAGCATCAGAGTTAATTGTATTTCTTCGAATAATGGTCATTAAGACTTAACATTTAATATTCAACATTTGATATTTATAATGCGAACGACGGTAAAAGCGACAGTCGTTACGTGTCGTGTTCGAAACCCAGCTTGCACCACCACAAAGCACTCCTGGGAGCTGGCGCTATATAAATGGTCTAAGCGCCCCTGATGCTCACGCTTACGGCGCTATATAAATAAACTTTAAAAAAAAAACTTATTATTTAACATTGTTACATTGTTACAAAAATGATAAAATCCACGATGATTACGTCTTCAGTTATTACCTTTTGTGCTCTTTTGCGCACTTATTCCTGTGCACTTTGTTATTACAGCGAATCTCGTTGATATGCAAATATTTGCCGTAATATTTATCATAAAATATTATAATTACCTCCAATCAGCTACCATCACAGAAGAGTTAGGGAGGAGCAAGGCAGTGTCATTAAAGAAGAAACCATGGCTTACATAAATGTAAAGAATTAATCGTTGTAACACTTATTACCACTACAGTTGTAATAACCAATAGTTAGCTTGATTACAGAGGTCGGACTGTCGCGACCTTCTGACCCTTTGCTTGACCTTTTCAGTGCGTCCTCTCTCAGCCCCAGAGCTGGTGTGTGGAGACGATGGCCCTGTTCACGAGATGCAAGTGGCAGACTGACAGGAGCAAGTACCTTGAGAGATCCATGATGCAGCTTGAGGTGAGTGATAATGAATGAATCATGTAGTGTCGCTATTGCCGATGACGTTGATCATCATCACCAGATGATGATAATTCCCATTGATTCCCAGTGGTAATAAGTGGTAATAAGTTACTTAATTAACGTGTTTAATATTAAAACTAATTAATTAATTTGCATATTTGATTAGCACCAGGGTCACCAATTCGGGGGATCTGGGACTATTTTTATAGCACCAAACGAGCTTTAATCAAATGTGCACTCGTTTTTTGCTCGAGTTGTAACCTTCTCGAACTTTCAGGAATTGTACAAACGATACAGCAATCCGTCGAAGAAGCCGACGAACAGACTTTCATTCGTCTTCTCGAGCATCCTTCCGCCCCAGTGGACCATCCAGGTGAGCCCGTTCGCCTTTACCCCGTTCTCTCCCCGTCCGATGTTCACTCCCTCGTGTGTTTCTCAACCCAGCGTGAACTGGGAGAAATATTGGAAGGCTTGAGTCTCAGGAAGAGTGCCGTCGAAGTGTTCACACGCCTTCAGATGTGGGACGACGTCATCAGGTGCCTCAATGCCATCAACAGCAAATCCCAGGTCGGTTCAAAGGGTCGAGCCGCTCGGAGGCGACCCTTAAAAATTACCAAGTGTTTGTTTGTCTCTGTCGCATTTATGCCTTAATTATCTCTGTGTGTTCGATGTTCATTGGTATTGCCTCATTAGCTATTATTATTATTATTATTATTATTATTATTATTATTATTATTATTATTATTATTACTATTGTTTTTGTTGTTGTATTTATTATTATTATTATTATTATTATTATTAT
>MPNW01001099.1:0-12432 GCA_011800805.1 Hirudo medicinalis
ATGATGATGATGATGATGATGATGATGATGATGATGATGATGATGATGATGATGATGATGATGATGATGATGATGATGATGATGATGATGATGATGATGATGATGATGATGATGATGATGATGATAGATGATGATGATGATGATGATGATGATGATGATGATGATGATGATGATGATGATGATGATGATGATGATGATGATGATGCTGATGACGACGGTGACGGCGATGATGATGATGATGATGATGATGATGTCGACGACGATGATGATGATGACGACGACGATGATGATATTGCTGTTGTTGTCAAGTCTATGGCACGATATATCTTGAATTTCTGAAGAAACCAAGTTAAATTCATTTTAAATGGAATTTATTTTTTGAGTTCTTTGAAGCAGAAACTTGCAACGGACGAAAATAAGACAAAAGGTTCGCCATAGAACATTGAACTTGAACAGAATTTGAAAACATTTCTCTTACTTTTTGAACAATTTTGTAAAAATTGCTTTTATTAAATTAACAATGAAGAAATGAAGGAGTGGAAAATAAATAACGATAATAATAATTGACGTAATAATTAACAATTAAATGGTAACGATTTTTCGTGTTTTAAGACCTCTTTTTTATTACTCGGTCAGAGCGAATATCGAAAATTCATTTTTATGACCTCCTGATTTGTGTGAAATTGATTTTAAGTTAGATTTTTATTTTGAACTCTCAACGAACGTGGGTGGTTGTTTCTCAAGTTTATAGTTCAATCGCATTCTAACTAGGATGGATGGATGGATAGGTGAAAGATCTTAGACGGATGAATGGATGGGTAGATGGATGGCCAGTAGATGAATGGATCGGCAGATGGATGGATAGATGGATGAGTAAATGAATAGATGGATGAGTGAAAGATTAGTGCCTGGAGAGCCACATGAGACCCAGGTAGGTTTGAACCTCGATGTTGATGGTCGCTTGGATCCTCGGTTGACAGGTGGACAACTTAATGAAGATTTAAATCCTGCGGTAATCATCTTTCATCGCATTTCATCCATCCACTCATCCGTTCATCATTCCTTTATCCATCCATCCATCCATCCATCCATCCATCCATCCATCCATCCATCCATCCATTCAACACTCATCCTTCTATCCACCCATTCATCCATCTGCCCATGCACCAATTCATCCATTCATCTGCCCGACGGCACCCATCCATCCAGGTCATTGATTAGAAATGTCATTGCTTTCCATGGACCACGGGGTGGCGTACTCAGAATGTTCATCTTAGAGCTCGAATCGTTCGAGGATCATTAATTCTCCATTACGAATTGACCTTCTCCGTTAAGAGCATCCGCAGACTTTTCCAACTCCCGGAACTTGCAAGCTATTTTTTGACAGATTCCAGATTTGGAAAAAAACCCACTTTTCTGAAGGTGTTGCTGTTCTTGTTGTTGTTGATGTTGTTGTTGTTGTTATTGTTGTTGATGATGATGATGATGTTGTTGTTGTTGTTGTTGCTGCTGCTGCTGCCTTTGTTGTTGTTGATGATGTTGCCGTTGTTGTTGTTTGTAGGTTGAGTTGAGTAATGAAACTTAATTTTAAATTGTATTTCAGTATTAATTATTATTTAAATAAGTATTATTCAAACAATTTATAAAATAATTTAAATTAATATTATAATATAAAATAATATTCATTGCCGACAAAAACAGACGAATTAAAATTTTAATTTATAAATGAACGAATGAACAAATGAACCTCTCCAGAGCGTCCAGATGTTGTAATTTCAATAATTATTTTAAAATAATTGCTGCTAAAACATCGTAAAAGAGTCATAAGTTCACACGGTCGGAGGTGGAAAAATCTGAGGAGGAAGTGGAGGTCGCATGAGAATCAATTTCCTGGAGGAGCCAAGTCCTCCTAATTGCCAGGGTATGGACGCTCGTAAAACATCATTCTTCTCTTTCACCAATCGAGATATTCGTTCCTTCGTTCATTCGTTCGTTCGTTCGTTCGTTCATTCACTCACTCACTCACTCATTCATTCACTCACTCATTCATTCATTCATTCTTTCGTTCATTTTAAATATTTGAATGCATTCACCTTTAAAATTACATTTATCCATCCCTTGTTGTCCATCCATCCGTCCGTCCGTCGTTCATGTGTCTCTAAAAGCTGTTGAACGCTTGAAAATTTATTGTGAATAAATATTATTTATTGAGAATAAATATTATTTATTGAGAATAAATATTATTTATTGATAATAAATATTATTTATTGATAATAATTCTTATTTATTGTGAATAATTCTTATTTATCAGCAATTTGATGCCAAGTTTTTAATGCGTGAAAAAACCGGAATGTCTTTGGTTTAAAATGTACATTAGTCAAATAAAATAAAATAACGAGAATAACAATTCATTTAAATTAAACTTAATAATAATAATAATATATTATATATTTTATCATAAAAAATTATAACATTATTGTAATTCCACACACCACATTCCTAATGGCATAATATAATTTAATTATTTCAATTTATAATCAAATTTTGACGAAATGCAACTTTTTGTTGGAATATTCCAAGAATAACTAAGAATCGTCGAGTGCAGTTCTCGGAAGTTTCACGTGAATTTGAAATTGGAGCCTGTCAGAGGAGATGCAATTATTTGATGAGGCTCATAAATTATGATTAGTTATGATAAATTATGATAAGTTATGATAAATTATGCTAAATTATGATAAATTGTGATTTGCATAATTTCTAAAACTACGAAGCGTTTAATTAGTAGTCCCTAATCGACGAGATCAGAAAATTATTTACGATATAAATTATTTACGGTTGCAATTTGTTTAGCATGCATTTGTGAATGTGATGTTGAGGATGAAGGATGCCTCAGTTGTCGTCGGCAGATGCCACGTGAATGAAGAATAAGGAAGCAAGATGTTTATCAAGCTTATAATTGGATGACATCAATAATAAGATCATTATTAAAAGTAATAATATTAATACTAACATAAAACATTAATAATAATAAAATAATAATTATAATAATAGTAATATAATAATAATATTTTAATTTAATTTAATTTGCATTCATTTGTATTTCATACAACGTTAGGAAGCAACAAATGACTTGAAACGTACAAAATACAAAAAAACAAAGTAACTTTTCCAAAATGTTGAACAATTAAGCGATACAAATATTCATCCCCCAAAACATCTTTTCCAGTTACCTCGGACAGGATCTTCTAAACCACAGAAACCTCAATAGTGTTTTCAACGACAAGCAACCACAAGCGACGTCTTCCAACCACACCGACGACAGTCATGTCGACCAACATGTTGATCGTTGCCGACAACATACGTTACTGTTGCGCAACAAAGTTGACGCCTGCTCGCAACAGAACATAGAGCTGATGGAGAGCATAGTGAGGGGTTCTGCTGTTGGACTTCTGGAGTGCCAGTGGCAGTTCAGACTGGAGAGGTGGAATTGCAACCTGCTCGGTATCGATAACGAGGACCTCGATACCGTACTCCTGCAAGGTATTTCAATCACATAATGGGTTGATGATGATGATGATGATGATGCTGATGATGATGATGATGATGATGATGAGGTTCTGTTTTATGGTGTTAAAGGTGTCATCATGGTTTCTAAAAGATCGTCATCACCACCAACGTCACCATTAGCATAGCCAAAACCATCATCATCATCATCATCATCATCGTCATCATCACCAAAGGCATCATTATCATCATTCGCGAACGGGGGAACATTTAAGACGGCAAGAAGCGTCGAGTCTAAACAAAGCAATTGAAACCTCAAATCTCTTTTCACGCGCAAAAATTGTTTTCGGTGTTTAAAAAAGAATGACTTGAAGACGCTTTAGGTGGAGATCCGTGCCTGTCTTGGTTGATTTTAGGAAAGTAGTTTCAACATCATCATCATCATCATCATCATCATCATCGTCGTCGTCGTCTTCGTCATCATCATCATTATCATCGTCTTCATCATCATCGTCATCATCACCGTCATCAACGTCATCATCATCATCATCACCAACACAGGCACAAGAGAGGTAGCCTACCTGCACGCAGTGACCTCAGCCTCCCTCGTCCACTCCATCACTTCGTCCTGCAGTGCTGGACTCATCAACGACTGCACATGCGATCAGGTAACCTTGACACCGTTTCAATCTCACGTGACCCGGAAACCATGACGACGCTCTCAATCCGTGCGATTGATTGATTGATTGATTGCGTGTGTTTAGATATCCAAGCGTCTTCGATCAATCCTCTTTAGAAACGCTTATGTAGCGCATCAGTATTATTTCTGTTGTTGTTGTTGTTGTGTCTGTTGGGTTTGTTTCTGTTGGAGAGCAATTGATATCATTAATAATTATTACGTAAAAATATTTACAATATTATAACAAATAAAATATAATAACTATAAAATCACGTAAATATATAAATAAAATAATTTATTATCAATTAGTCTCTAAATTGAATCCTTCCATCCCATGCGGAGGAGGAAATGTTTCCAATCGCATCAACCACCTGGGTTCAATCGTCTGTCACCCCTGCTAACCCCGCTGTTGACCTTTTCACTTGGATCCCCTTTTAATCTCCACCAGTCAGGTCACGTGGTCACCTCGGCTGACGAGAGCTGGCAGTGGGGAGGATGCAGCGACAACGTCGACATCGGCGTCAAGATGTCGCAAGCGATCATCGACCACCTCGACGACATAATAAGTGACGTCATCACCACCGTTGGACTTCCGGTTTTGCCGACCTCAATCCCGCTGGTCAAGAAGTCAAAGGTCACCCCTAAAATGTCCTCAAACGCCACCAGCAGCAGTAACATCACCGACTTCAACGGCGTCACCGACTTCCACGACGGCAAGTCGACGACGATCGCTAGCAAGCGGCGAAAGAAGCAGGGAAGAAACTATGTCATCAATTTGAACGGAAGTTCGAAGAGCAGAAGAAATCGCAGGAACAACGTCGTCAAGAGTAAAAGTGAATCGAGGCAAAAAGCGGAGATGGGCGAGGATCTCAGCAAGAACATAAAGAGCCTCCTAAATCTGCATAATAATGAAGTTGGGAGAAAGGTCGTCGAGCTCTTTTTTTTCCTTTTCTCAACAATTCGTCCACAAATCTTTATAACGATCCTCGGATGAATCCATCCTTCCGCCACACTTCCGTCCATCCATCACCGGACTTCGTCCATCCATTATTCATCGCCATCTCGACATCTTCCACTCATTTGTCCATCTAGGGGTTCCTCCATCCATCCATCTATTCATCCATCTACCCATCCATCCACCTTTCTTTCCATCTGTTCATTAATTCATTCATCCATCCACCTTTCTCTCCATCTATTCATTAATTAATTCATTAATTCATTCATCCATCCACCTTTCTCTCCATCTGTTCATTAATTAATTAATTCATTCATTCATTCATCCATCCATCCATCCATCCCTCTTAAAAGCATCAGATGAAATTGTGACGGATTCATTTTAATCTCCAGCGATAAAAGTCAGATCATCAGTTGATATTTTTGGATGCAAATTGACGAGCATCAACTTTCAGCAATCAATTTGTTTTTTTTTTCTTCTTTTATTTTCGAATTAAGCATTAAAATCAATTAAGATATAAACGGACTAAAGTTACATTATCTTTCAGTAATTATTCATATTATGAATAAACTGGATAAAGTTGCTCGAAAAAGGTTCATAAGCAGCATCGTCGTCGTCGACATCATCATCATCATCGTCATCGTCGTCGTCATCATCATCATCGTCATCATCGTCGTCGTCGTCGTCGTTAAAAATTTCAATTTCACTGTCATTGTGAGTATCATTTGCTGGTGATGTAAAAAGATGGATGGATTGATTGATAAATGAATGAATGAATGAATGAATGAATGAATGAATGCACGAATGAACGAATGAACGACCGAACGAACGAACGAACTATTGAATGAATAAATAGATGGATGGATGAGTGAAAGAACATCTTTTCAAGGCCTGTCCTTAATGACTCCCTGGAGTTTTACGTTGGCAACAGAACCCCGGATCATTTGTTATTTAAGTGGATCAAATTTCATTTACCTGGATTTCAAGGAGCTGGAAATCGATCTGCATCTTTGAACCATCCTTCCATCCACTCCTACATCTACTTTTCCATCCAACTTTCAATCTATTAATTCATCTATCCATTAATTAATTAATTCATTCATTAATTAATTCATTCATACATACATACATACATACATATACCCAAATTCACCCATCCGTCCATCCATGCGTTCACCCACCCACCCATCCACCCACCCACCCAACCATCCACCCATTCATCCATCTATCCATCAACCAATCTCTCAATTCATTCGCTCCCCAACCATTCATGCATTTCTTTTATATCCAGCTCCTTATCACGTAGAATTTGTTCCAAGTCACCTTTCCACCTCCGTAAACACGATGAATGGTTTCTGTCCTCAAAGCATCTGAAACCCTGTACAATCATTTGTCAGACATTTGTTTGCTAATGCTTTCTTTAGGCGCTCACTTAAAACCACTCGGAGCCACTTAGCATTTATATAGCGCCGTCTCCAGTGACGCAAATGAACGATACATGCCGGGCTCAGAATACGACACCATGAGATCCATTTTTGGTCTTATCGTCTGCCTCACTTGAGCGCAACAATTTGCGAACTTCCTGCCGGTTTAACCACTCATCCGTTTATCCGTCTCTTCATCAATCCATTTCTTTCTTTCTTTATCCATCCACTCCTTCATTCATTCATCCATCCATCCATCCATCCATCCATCATTAAATAGCTAATCCGTATTCCTCACATTGTACAGTCCAAAATGATTCATTTTCTATTTCCATCACACGTCTTCCAGGGCGTCCTTGAATTTCTTTTCCAGAAATTCCAGACAGAAAAAATACTTCCACTAGTTTTATTAGCGACTAAAAATATCATAAATTTTAAAGTTGAACGAAAGTTCCGCCGGAGTTAACTCATGAAGGAGTTAATAAACTCATGAAGGATTGCATGAGGATGGTTTTGGAAGATTTTCGTGAATTTACCTCTTCAATCACTTATTTTCGATGTGGATTCTCACACATTTGAGCTGATTACTCCACTGTTGCCCTTTCTTCTGCCTTCGAGCAGCGGTGTAATGTATGCTAATGTGATGCAAAGTATCATAATGTATTATAATTACGTTAAAATATATTATAATTTACTTATTTATTCAACTTATTACTTATTTAAAATTAATATTTATTCAGCAATTTCTAGAAGTTTGTGACAATTCCGAGCCTAAATTCTGAGTTGTGGTGAGACTTGATTGCAATCAGCTGGTTGAGGGAATGATTGATCGTCCAACCGACTGATTGATGGCCTCTCTTTCAATCGAATTGGTCACAGCGACGTTTATTCTTTGAAATTCTGACAGAAACTTTTCGCGCTGCCTGTTTAATAAGAATCTACGAGATGTTCAAGTGCGCAGTCACAAAATGTCATCACAGGGATGTCATCATTTCAGCTTTTTCCAGTGAGTTAGGAATGCAAGCATTAACAGGGGTCAGGCAGGGGATAACAACTAATCAGCTAAGGGTGATGTGAGCAACGGGAATCGGTTGGACCGCTGCCACCCCTGACCCTCAAATGATGTAACCTACACAAAAAACTGCTGAACTGTAATTTTTTTGCCAATTTAGTTCAGTTTTTAGTAGTGTTATTTTCGTAACGAAAACGAGAAATATTAAACGAAGACGAAAATTGAAACTAAAATTATTTTCAAATCAAAAACAAAAATAACTAAAATAGCAAATCTCCGAATGATTACGAATTTGTTGAAATAGTTTTGTTAATTGTTCTAAAACTATGTTATGTGGTTCTGGGGCACTTGGAATTTGGTGAGAAGTTGCAGCGAGTGGCTTGTCGTGGTGAAGTTGTCGATGGAAACTTTGTTGTAGAAAGACTTTGTTATAGTCGAGTTCCTTAACTGCTTAAAGTTGACAGTTATATTCGGTTGTTTATTAAACTGTTAACTGTTGTCTTCGTTTGCCTCCACAACTTTCAACAGTTTAAAGATATTCACGCATGACGCATGTGTGAACCTGGTAATGCATTCTAGTCAGCAAATAATTAATTACATTAATAACGGTTAATTAAAGTGAGTGAATGGCTTGAAGCGATAATTAATGCAAAAAGCATTGGAATGCATCCCCTTCGTCAATCAAAGTCATTGGTGCGTGGGAATTAATTTCAAGAATTTCAAGAACTTGTGCACGAAAAAACGATTACATTTTCAACTTCTGAAGCCATTGATGCTGCTGCAGCTGCTGCTGATGATGATGATGATGATGATGACGACGACGACGATTTTGTTGGTGATTACAAATTACCCAGACTACTCCAAACATGTTCACGCTGTCATTCATTATGTCACGCTCAATCACTCCTTCGACAAGAAGTTCATCACCTCAGGAGTTGAAGATTTCAGCAAAAGGAACGACAGGGATAGAAAATTTAACGGGATCATCGTCGTCGTCATCATCGTCGACGTCATCATCGTCGACGTCATCATCATCACCATCATCACCATCATCATTGTCGTCGTCATCATGGTGAAGACAAAAGTGGCTTCGGAGAGGGGGAATGTTTATCGCTTGCTTGGAGGCTCCAAGGGACAATAAAAACATCGGTGGAGATTTTAAAATTAATGAGCCTTTAAAAGCAGTTTACAAAATACTTATATCACTGAAAAAATATTTAATTAAATATTTGAAAATTGAAAATTGGTTGAAGTCGAAAATATATTTTCTCGTGGGTTAGTGAGTTTTTCACTCATTTCAGCGTCAAAAAACCTTTCTTTTCCCCCCAGCAAAAGAGCTCCGAAGGTGATTCAAAATTTCAACTTGGTGGGGGAGTGACGCTGTGGATCAGGCTTCAATCAAATTTCAATCAAATTTCAATCATTTTCTTCACTCACTTACTTGCGGCGAATTAGCATCAACCACTGTTTTATGTCCAAGTCCATCGAAAAGATGACGACGTCAAACGACAACGATGATGATGATGATGATGACGATGATGATGACGATGTTGGTAATAATGTTGATGAAGATGACCATGATGGCAATGACGATGACGATGATGACAACAATGATGATAGTGATGTCTTTGATTTAGCATCAAATGTCATGAGTTTGAAAACTCTACTTGGACGATTGAATGAAGAATTGATTGAATGTCAATCAGGATGAAAGTTTCAGCACGTCATATGGAATCTCTGGAGTTGCTGGAATCAACATTGGAATGCCATTCATCGCCGAAGATTTATGAGGATGGATGCCCGGTTACGGAGTGAGGATGGAAGAATGGAATGTCCAAAGAATCACCTTCTCATTCATAGGCAATCAATCGCTTTAATCCGTGATTGAATTAATTGGATTGAATAGTGATTGAATGTGTGATTGAATGTCTGATTGAATGTTTGACTGAACGTCTGCTTGAATATTGATTGCACCGCTTACACTTCCATCCGTGCTAGCTGGAAAATTGCAATCTCCACCGAAGATAAACAAAACGCGGCATTTTTGGGCCACTTTTTGCAATAAAGTCACCGTACGAAGACCAGATGTTTGCAGCCACAGTTATCCCCAATTCCTATTGGCTGCCTTACTTCTTGGGCGTGACTTCCGATTGGAAGACTGAATAATAAATATTTTATCGCCGATTTTAATACCTTTAATGTTGTCACGAGCATAAATTATAATAAATTATTTAAATTATGCTGTCATTGTTGCTTTATTGAAAGCATTGACAATGGAATTTAAAGTGAGATCAACAAAAGTAAGGAAAGCAAAAATAAATAATAATAATTATTATTATTATTATAATAATTATGAGGATGACGATACAACTTTCTATATTTTGAAAATTTTTGTGCTAGTGTCATGATAATGATCACAAGGTGGCAGAATACAAACGACCAGAGAGCGATGAAAAAATCCTTTAAGCATTGAAGATTGAGGCAATGATGAGTTGTTTGTTGATGAGAATGTTGTGTTGTTGTTGTTGGTATGAATGTTGTGTTGTTGTTGATGTGAATATTGTGTTGTTGTTGATGTTGAACATTTACTGCTGTTGGGCTTAATAATCATTATCATCAACCTGGAAATAGGTTTACAGGATGCAAAAAAAAACAAAAATTAAGTCAGAAACTCTGAGGTCCACAGGCATTTCACGACCAGGCTTCATTGACTTCATTCTTCCGACGTTCTCTATTTTTAGAAACTATCCTGATGATGACATGGGTGATGGTGATTATTTTTGTTTATTATTGTTATTGCTGTTATTTATTATTTATAATTATTAATGTTATTTATTATTATTATTGTTGTTGTTGTTGTTGTTGTTGTTGTTGTTGGTGCTGTTATCATTCAGAGGTTTTATTTTTCCAACATTCAAAGCTTGATGTCGCCATGACAACGGAAGTTTGAAATTAACGTCAATTCAACTCGAGCGTGTTCAGCAGGTGCTCGTAACTCGGGTTTATCAGGCAGAATCATTATCATAACCAGTTTTACAATATGAAGAATTATCATAACCTGTCCTAAAATGGAGACAATCATTATCACAACCTCCTCTTGACCTCACGAGAATCATAATCATAATCAGTCATAATTGAGCATTAATCATCAAGTTGAGAGATTATTTTTGCATATATAAAACTCAACGGCTCTGATGATATCTCCAGCTCCTTGTTAGACTACAAATCAACAACAATCCGACCAATCAACATCCAAACAATCAACAACCAGCCGACCATTCAACAGTCAACCTTCAATCACTCCCATCGAACGCCAGGACTGTGTTGTTTGTCTTCCAGCAATGAAACTCCACCGGCACCAGATGCTCGCATTTTATCCTCCTTATCTTTATTATTGCCATGGCTGCCAAGCGTCATTTACCCATCAAATGATTTAATTAACTACTTATTTATGCATTTAAATGCATGAATATTTATTTACAAATCTGCTGTAGAATGATTCTGAGCATGTTTCTCATTAATTAGAACTTGTCCCCTGTGGATGTCCAAGTGTCCGGGGACTCATTCAATTGCTTCTGCTGCCGTGTGCAGACTTGAGGTTCTCTCCAACTGTTTAACCAGGTCATCATCACCCATGGACGCTTATAATTTATTATTATTATTATTATTATTATTATTATTATTATTAATATTATTATTATTATTGTTATTATTGTTATTGTTGTTATTGTTATTATCATTTCATTATTATTGTTATTATTATTGTTTTTATTATTATTATTATTATTATTATTATTGTTATTGTTATTATTATTATTACGATTGTTATTGTTGATACTTGTTACTATCACGTTATTGGAAACGTTGTTATTCCATGTATATGTTATACCCAATTTCAAAGCATTCTCCTGGAAAATAATCATTAAACGACAACAAAATATTCGAAAAAGTGACGCAAATTTACGTTCAAAATTCAGTTAAATTAACTTATAATTTTCCTTATTTTTTATTATATCCGGTTGAAATTATAATTAAATATTAAATTATTATTAAAATTAATATTATTAAAATAATTGTAAATATTATAACTATAATTGTATTTCATCTTTAAGATGTGATGAAATTAATATATTACGAATTAATTACGCACTCCAACGTGTAATTAATAAATTTAAAAGTAATTACGTAATTTAAGTTGTGGTTACACTTCTAATTACAATTTTCTTTCAATTTTAATTATTTATGCTTATTTATTTCCATGCGGAAAGTTTGCCAATCTTCGAAAGGAAAAAAACCTTTCGAAACATTTTTAAACTTTCAAAAATATTAGCTTGGCAACTAAGTTCCCGCCGTTTTGCGGAATGTTACAATGTAAAAAAAAGGCGGTAACTTAGTTGCAACCCTAATATTTTAAAAAATCGAGAATTGGTCGGACAATTTAATTTTACGTATTTAAGATGTTTATTGAAGTTATTTTTGAAAACAAACAACAATAATCTCTGACCGAGTGGAATGTTAAAACCTCTTTTTCAATCAATCCATCACAGTGGAAGCTATTTTTAATGTTTGTTTGGATTAGTGATGATAATATTAAAATAATAATAACAATAATAATAATAATCTAAAAAAGATTACACAATGGAAAATAAAATGAAGAAATTATATTTATTTTGTATTAAGTTTTATTAAAATATAATATAAAATAATAATAATAATCTGTTTTCAGCTAAGTGGCTCATTAACATTTGCTTTGTTAATATTTCATATTTCCTACTTTCGCACTCATGCTCTTATCAATAATTAAATTATTATTCATTATTAATATGCCTCATTAATATGCTAATTAAACACGGAAGTC